>JABSTQ010009032.1:0-82500 GCA_013358835.2 Ixodes persulcatus
CACACCAGCGAAGAAGCCTTCGGCGGGTAGCAGCGGCGCAGGCCAACGCAGCCCCCCCTCCCGTGAGCGCCTGGGTTCGAGATTATTGTTCACTTCCGGAAGAGCACTTCCGGACACAGGTCTATTCAAACTAGGGTGTCGCGAACCGGCCGAGGTTGAGTTCGACCAGGTTTCGACTTTTTCGAACCTTTAGTGAAAGTTCGGCGAACCTTGTATTGAGGTTCGACGGATGTGCGCATGCGCGACAGGCTGGCCAGTTGGCTTCGGATTGGATGGCGATGGCTAATTGATGAATTAAGGTGCACCGCTGATTGGTATTTCAGTAATACAATACAAAAAATTATTTACTAACTTGTTTTTTGATTAAAATTGGTTTCTTTTAATTGCAACTGTTCAGAAAATAAAATACCCCTTTTGCATAAAAAAAAATTCTCCAAACCTAGACATGCTGTATCAAGGTGTGGCCACACTGTCCACGAAGTCGAACCGGTCGAATCTGGTGAAAAGTTCGAAGGTTCGTCGAACCGGTTCGACACAGTCGAACCCCGAAAGTTCGACCTAAAAATCCGGTTCGACAAAAGTTCGCGACACCCCTAATTCAAACCAATGTATGGCCAAACTCTCTCAATAAACGGCTCTGGCTCACTGATCTCAATGACAATTGCTGGATCGCGTTTGACCAGCACCGCCTATGGACGGGAATGCGGCCACGGTCAGCCATCTTTTTGGTAGAGTTATATCATCTCTAGCAACGTTACTAGAACCATCAGTTGGGAAACTGCCATAGAGGCCTGCTTGAAAAAAGTGGCTCCGCTCCGTACTCGAGAACCGAGGCTAATGGCGATCGCAACGCCGCCATTTCTCCTGCAGTGTCCACTCCGGGAACTGCACGGCTGCACGTATTGGTTCAGGTCAACGTTACTAGAACCACTCAGTTGGGAAACTGCCATAGAGCCTGCTTGAAAAAAGTGGCTCCGATCCGTACTCGAGAACCGAGCTAATGGCGATCGCAACGCCGCGATTTCTACTGCAGTGTCCACTCCGGGAACTGCACGGCTGCACGTATTGGTTCAGGTCGAGTCGGGCAAGGCCGGTGGCGCCATCTCGCAAGGCCATCTCGCAGTAGCTATGTAAAGCAACTTTCATGTTTGAACTCATCGCTAAAGGGTGGCGTTGTTATCCTATTTAGCTCGGTCTCGGTGGACGCCAGCGACCCAAGTTTCAAGGGTGAGTTTCCCAACTGAGTGTTTTAGTAACGTTGTCTCTAGCCATCATAGTAATATGGCGGACAACGCAATGGCGGCAGGCTGCCATAAAATAGCCGTAGATCTAGTACACTGTACCGTGGGTGATATTTCGTGCTTGATTGAAGTTGTTCGACGAAGCAGATTCTTGAAACCCGGCGTGAACGGTAGCCTCGTGTTTGAGGACCCGGCGAAAGTTCTACGAAAGCGCAGCACCGGGAGAAAGCAGCGCAGCTCGCATCATAAGCAGACTACGTACCGGCGTCTGCTTTCGATGCGACTTTCGATGCGTGCTATGCTCCTTTTCCCCGGTGCTGCGTGATTTCGTGAAACTTTCACCGGGTCCTCAAAGACCGGGCTACCGTTCACGCCGGGTTTTAAAAACATGTTTCGTCAAACAATTTCAATCAATAACGGAATATCACGCACGCTATTTTGATGGCAGCCTGCCACCACAACTGCCAAAACGCCGTCTGCCATGGATGGATGATGGTGGCTGCCAAGTGGCTTCAGCAGCTGTATCTTGGCTAGAGGTGATATAACTCTACCAAAAAGATGGCCGCCAGTGACCGCATTCGCGGAGCGGGCAAACAATTTGAGATCAGTGAGAAGGCCAGAGCCAACGTTGCCAGAGCGCTCCGAGTCGCTACGTCACAATGTCGGAGAAAGAAGTCCATCGCACAACTACGTGAGAAAAATTTCTGGACATCGACGTGAAAAAAACGTTTCTTGTCGAGCGGCGCGGGGTGTTCGTGAGCGTTTATCCGACATTAATATATGTTTTAAAAATGCAGTATTGTACAATTTATTATATATATAATATAAACATAATATACAACGTGCTACCAAGGTTGAAAGTACCAATTTTTTTATATTTATGATTATCCCCGTACAGGCACGTATCCAGGGGGGGGGGGGGGCATGGGGCCCGGGCCCCCCCCCCCCCCCCGAAATCTTCGATTTTGCTGGGACCTCCTCTCCCCCCTCCCCCTCATACAGCATTTTGTCATGGGCGGCCCCCCCCCCCCCCCCCCCGAAACAAAATCCTGGCTACGTGCCTGTCCCCGTAACCGCGGGACTAGGTGCAATCCCGCAGATCACCACACTTTTCGAATGAACCGGTCCGCTGGGACGTTTTCTTCCCTCGTACGGGCTCCGATTCTGGCAAATTTACGTTGTGTGTGAGCTGCTGACTGTCTAAAAAGGAACGCTGAGACTTTCAGAAGAGAAGGGAACCGAAAAAAATCCAGTAATCGTCGCAGGGAGCGCACGCGAGCAAGAGATGGGTCGACAACGTTAAGCCTCCCACACCTCGGCTGCTGCTCTCGTGTGCGTGTGTGTGTGGTTCTTTTGATTCTCCTACCAGTCGTTTTTCTGTCGTCACCGCAGTCTCGGGTAGTTTTTTTGTGTTCGCTTGATACTACGGCATTTACGTGGATTCGCGGAACAAGTACTGCTACGGTTTGAGTGACGTGTGGCAACTAGTCAACGATGACACTGGTCGATTATCGATAGACCTCTCGATAAAGAGACTTAAAGTTCGTGTTCAAATGTTTTCGTCACGGATGTTGTGGAACGTATGGATACGATCGACAGGTGAGAAACAACTTATCTACGGGCTTTCTTGGTCATGTGGGACGCGAGTAAAGTGCTGCAGTCGGTTTTTTTTTGTGTGTTTTTCGTGATAGAATGGCATCTTGTTCGATCGTTATCCGTGCGCGGTTGCGTCGACATTTGTAAATCTGTGTGGTAATATTCTAGTTTTCACTGGAAGGTGAATAACAAGGTTGTGTGATTATAAAAAGTGTGTTGTTTGTGCTTATGTGTTTATTTATACTAATGTTATTTTATTGCCTTTACCGCTTTTATACTAGAATCTTAACTATATTAAGGTAATAGTATTATTGTATACAAAATAAGATATTTTGTTCTAAGGCAGCTCGAGCCTATAGGGAGAAGTAAATTAGTTGACTGTAAATAGTAAGTTTAGTACCCCTGCCATTCGGAAAAGTTCATTTATTTTTATTAAATGATATGAGCTTGCGGTGTTGAGTGATTATACGATCGTCGCAAGCTGATTTGTCGACCCCATAATGTAATTCGATCGAAATTACATTACTTTTGCCATCTGGCCGGGGTATGATGCAAGAATTCAGTGACTGCACGCGATAACATCGCTTACATGATCGTAAGTGACATTTGTCTAGCCGTGTCCGCGTTGACTACGTCTACCTGATTTTTAACCGTGATCTGTTTTGCTGTGTCCAATCACTGCGTGTCTCGCCATTTTGTCGAAGTATTTCTGTGTAAAATATGCATTCCTACAGCAATAATTGCGTGACTCAATGTCTTATACGCCTACCTCGTACCATTTCATACCGATTATTTAGCGGTGTAATATTTTGCCCGTGTAATAAAATATTTTCGAGACCCCTTGATATATGTGCAGCTTTCATTTTAGCTAATAAGACACGCGTATGTGACTAAAAGCGCGTTACGACGGTCGATCCACGCGCGTTGCCTTCGCTTCGACGTGCACCCCTGATGGCCTTCCTTCGCGACGTCACGAGAAGAGCGCTACGGCCTTGTCTTGTAGGAGGTGTTGCGTCAAGAATCCTGAAATTTAGAAGCTTTGTAGGCGGAATTTCTATAACATTTAATAACGGCAATCGTAAAACATGATTTTTTTTTTAGGCCTTTCTTTTTGAAATACCAAAAATCGGAGTCCGTTGTGGTGCCGCCTCCTGGATTTGTATCCTCCCACGGAAAACAGGCGACACCGCTCAAAACCCTCTATGTCAAAACCGGTCCGCCGGTGCTCGCTCCTTTCCTCCTCGCTTTGGGTCGCGATGGCAACAGCACGGAGTCGTGAAAGGAAGTCGTCTCTCAGGACTCAATCTGTTCGATTCGGCCAAAAAGTTCTCAGTTCTGTCCGAGTTCAGACGAGTGCAGGAGCCGTGCAGCGGCGGCGCAGAACCAGTGCAGCCGCCGCGCTAAGACTGGCGCTGTAATCGGCTTTCCGAGAGGATGCGCAGGGTGTCGTCTGCATCTGTTGGCTCTTGTTTCTCCACGCCACGTTGTACGCTACATTTAATTAATCGCGGTTTGTTGAGACCATTCGTGTTTCCTTAGTTTTAAAGTATAATAACGGAATCTTTTCTGTGAATATTTTTTTATTTGAGTGTACTAAAAATGTTTTCTGCACGAAATGTGTTTCTGTCTGCATTTTTAACGGCCGTACGGTTCCTGTCGCTCCACAAGCGTTCGTGTCCTTCACATTCATTTAGCAATAGTAGATTCATTCCAAGTCTCTCGAGTTTCGCATTTCGACGATAGGTTCGCGGCATCTGGATGATTTTGCGTCGAAAGTCACTGGCGGCAGCGCGCGGTCGGTAGCGGTCACCTCGAAGACGAAGGCCTGACGATAGCGTTTTGGCCAAGACAGTTATCGACCGTAACTTTAACGTCAAGCTGAAGCGTTTATTCTGATTCTCGAGAAATACCTGCGTGGAACTACCAAGCCAATGCCTATTCTCATCGTTTTTCCCCGGCCCGTTAGCGGACGTCCACATATACCAGCGGACAAAGCATGCAGTATTATGCTCAGCTACGGGGCATGTGAGGGCCAATGTACTAAATCCCAGACCTCTGCAATGTATCGGAGTCGTCAGTATGCATCCAAGAGCAACTGAAGACGGGGACTATCATGAGTGCAATACCTTTCCCGTGTCTGTAAGGAAGAATATCAACACTGTGGATCCCCACATAGCATCAAAAAGAAACAATTTACGTGAGCCAATATTTCAACACTACCCACAGGGAGCCAAACCTACGCGAGCAGGTGCCTAAAACGCTTTCAGAATATCATAATCAAGCAAATACCTACCCTCGATTATGATCTCAAATCCGCGTCCACCACGGGTACGTTATTATGATAAATCAGAGGAAATGCAACCTCCGTATCAGCATTATTGTTAAACATCGCAGACATTTGAGCAAGAGCTGCGAAAAATGGCACCGCGAGCAGACACAGACGAGGAGTGTCGTCTGCTATCGCCGTCTGCTCTTGTCGTCTGCTTCTGCACGGACGCTGAACTGACTCCGGAGCCGGTGCAAGATTTTGAGGAACTGGGTCTGAACTCGTTCATAACTGGGATGAATCGAACGCGCCAGTGCATCGGCCGTGCAACTTCCGGTTGAATCGAATGCACCAGCTCCTGCACTGCTGAACTAGTTCAGCCAGTTCAGGCGAATCAAACAGACCTAATATTTGACGTCAAGGCACAGGCCCGGATCGCGCGAGAACTTCGAATTCGGCCTTTGGAAATTGTTTTTTTACTTCACAAATACTGAATTCCCAAGTTTCGAATTTTGAGGGTAATGTCCCGGCATAGTTTTCAATCGTTTCGGATAATAATAATAAAAAAAAAAATATGATTTTGATTTGTCAGTGTCTTTTTAAGTACAATGTACTTGAAGCATTTATTAAGACTGTTGGAACTCGCCCTCGATACTCCTCTTCTTGCCTCAAATAACAACGAGCTCCCCTGTGAATTATCATACCAAAGTTCCTTCCTTACTTCCTTTTTAGTTAAAGCTGATTTTCCCAGCATTCTTTCCTCAAACAATTTTCTCTCGGCATCTTTTACTTCTTTTTCCACAAAGGTAGTTCAATCTTCCCCAGCCTCAGTTTTAGGGTTCGGCTTATCTATGTAGTGTCCAGACTTTTCATATATAGATGCTTACGTAGGAAGTCGTTTATGTTTGGTACTCGGAAGTGCAAGTATGGGAAATAAAGACCGCCACACCACCGCTTGGAGTCACTCAACGTCCCCGACTCCCATTCAATCACTGATATCCTGAAAAAGGACGAGTTAACAGCAATTGAGTTGAAGATAGCAATGTTGAGGTGAGAAGTGCGCCCCGAAAAGCCAGCACTGGGCCTAGCTCACAGCAGTGACCTGGATGAGCTCGCAGGCTTGCTGAACATTTTGTGCGTCCCGACTTTAGTGAGAGCTCTACTGCACCCACATTGTGACGGACCATGAACAGAAGGACTTTCTTCTGTACCTGAAGTGTTTTAGGTGATTTTAGACCTAGTGCCGACTCTGGTGTCCCTAAACAATATTATATCAATCATTGACGCAGGTGTCCATATACGTCTTTTTGCCGACAATTGCATGATTCTTAAAGAAATAAATTCGAGCTCGGATCAGTTATTGTTAGACCATAGTATGCAGTCGGTTGTATCATGGTGGGATACCTGAAAAATGAAACTTAATTCTGCAAAGTCAACGCTTTAACATATTACAAAATAAAAAGCAACCCTTTGAATACATTTATAAGATTGTGGCCACCCCGGTTAATGTGGAGCGGGAACAGTGGCGCACCCACGGGGGGGGGGGGGGGGGTTGGGGGGTCATAACCCCCCCCCAAGAGCTCCATGAGAAAAGTTTTTTTTTGTGTGCATATTTTGACGATATTTTTAATGTAATGTCCGCAACGAGGACCTTTAAGGGTGTTCGAGGCGGGGTTTATGCCGCACGTCCGGAGGCCTCCTGGCTCGTGACGACGACCATTCCCCGAAGTGAAGAACCCAGGGGTCCAGTGGAGGTGGGAGAATTGGTAACGTAACGAACGGTTTAATTACATGGTAGCGATACAGTCGTCAAATCCGAGAGAACCACTGGAGCCGCCTCACGCCCCGCCTTATATAGGGTCCGTTTTCTCCCTCACTCTCCGCCAGGGCAGCAGGTGCGACCGCCAAGTGCGTTGCAGCAAAGTCCGCCGCGTCGTAGCCAGAAGTGCGTCGTAGCCATGGTTATCCGCAGTTAGGCCAGGCCTCTCTCCCCTTCCGGAGCGCACGAACCCACACGCACACACACACACGTCCCGTTGACGTCACGGACGCGTTGAGACTCGTTTTGGGCATGCTTCGACAGGTGGGCGACAGTCCTGAACAGATCGTGACTCGTTTCCGTACTCGTTTCCGCAGCGTTGAAACTCGGAAGAAGGTCGCCGAAGGTTCCATTCTTAACAAGGGTAAATAAATTCATCGCCCCCTCCCATCCTCCTTCCCCCCTCGTCGCTGCACTGGTGATGTGCACGGCACGAGCGAGTCATTTCCGTAATATACAATCTTACATTGACAGATGACACACTATTACCAAAATTATCTATGTGGTACGTGAAAAGTGCTCATCTGATGCGCCAATCTAGGTGTCACAACCTTGCGCCCCTCGATACACTGTCCGAGCAAAATGCAAAAACCGCCGATGATCGTATTCACGCTAACAGTGTCGCGGTCTGTACAGTCTCCCGCAGTGGCGCACCCACGGGAGGGTGGTGGGGGGAAGGTTGAGGGTTCTAACCCCTCCCCCTTCCCCCCCCCCCCCCCCCCCGAGTTCTGTAGCGGTCAATCGGAACCCCTTCGCACCCGTTGCATTGACGATGATGCAAACGGCGTGACAGAGTTAGTACGAAGGAGTCAGTTCCGGATTTTTTTATCGTAAGTACATTAACAAATTACACTATTTTCGCAATTACTTACGCGGTAAAACGGGCTCATCTCAGTCCCCAACCTAGGTGTTAAAGTTTTGCGTCCCTCGACACGCTGTTTGAGCAAAATGAAATACCGTCGGTGTCGCGGTGTGTACATTAATATATTTTATTTTCCTTTAATTTCTCAATCTACTGTAGGAGATATAAAATCATTATTAATTCTATGTTCAGACATGTTTCTTATTTGAAGAAATAAACTCCCCCAAAAGACGAAGCGGGACGTTCGGCTCCAGCAGTTAACCGCTGTGTCGTTTTTGAATCGCATTCTGTCCCCAACTGTTAGAGAAAAAGCCTCCACACTTTAGGTTATTATAACGCTTTCTCATTTTTGTGTAGCGCGGGTAGATGTTGTATAAAAAAAGCTGAGATATGCGTTACACACAAACTTTCATATTTGTTTCCAAAAAGGTTTTTCAGAAGGATTCTATATGAATTGATTGCATGGACTGCGTGCGTCATCACATTTCGAACCATCTAGGATCGAGTTATACATTTACTGCGTATTTTTGCAGGAAATGTTCTTGAAGGTGATAAGTTCAGTTCAGCGCGCTTCGCGCTTGTGGCCTTCGCCGACTTACGCTAGTCTTCGTGGGGGTCATGTCTTTTCTACGGCGGGCCTGCTTTGTGAGGGGTTTGAAGGATTTGGATTTCGGAGATAGGCTGCTCCCCGGCGCCTCCTCTCCCAACCTATTGTGACTGCCGAGGAGCCGCGGCTGGGTGCCGTCGAGACGGCGGACCGGAGCACTAGCGAAACTATACGAAGGTGCGAAGTAGTTGTCGTGAACGGACTTGGCGTGGCGCCGAGTAGGCTCTGGCCGGTTGTACTACCGAGGATACGGGAGTGTCACAGTTATGAAGGTCGTTGATGTAGACAGTGTTTGGCCACTTGCAACAATGGGCCTGATGACGAACACGTTGCGAAGTGAAGTTCAGTAGGGTGGTATTAAACTTTTACTTAGATAGATTTATTTAACATACGAGGGGCGTTCATAAAGTTCGTATTATTGTCACGAAGGAATAGGGATTCAGCAATTGAACTAGAGTAGGAGTTGAGACTTTCTCTACATGTTCACCACAAAAAGGTACCCACTTTTTCCAGCGATGCACCACATGCCGGAGGCCATTGTCATAGAACTCCTCGTCTTGAGCGTTCAGGAATCGCTCCACTTCAGCAATCACTTGGTCACCGTCCTTGAAATGCTTTCCTCTTATTTGGCCACACTAGAAGCGTCTCTGCCCTTTAACCAAAAGTGTCGTAAACTGGGGCGTTGCCCCCGAACAACGCTCCCAGATTGGAATGAATATCCTTGGCATTGCTTTCCTTCAAATGAAAAAAACGGATCACTGCATGTGCTTGGCACCGACGGGCGGTGCCATTTTTGTTTCGACTCCCCAGCGGCGTTTCGAGCTACTATAGCATGCGATGTTTATACTGTGCGGAAACTAGAGGGACGCGCGTTCATGTTGATGCCTGTTTTGTTTCGTTTTCTTTAATTTTTTGTGCCGATAATACGAACTTTATGAACGCCCCTCGTAGTACATTGACAGTGTTGGGCGCAACCAGACGTCGCCGCCCGGCACTTTCCGTCCTCCAAAACCAAACAGGATCCCAGATTCCCACGCTATTTTCTTTCTGGCAGATGGTCGGTCATAAAAGCATACGAGCAGAGCAACACGCTCTCTTAAACGGACAACCAAAATAAAACGCAAAAGACCCCACGCTCTCCTCGACGGA
Organism: Ixodes persulcatus; assembly: GCA_013358835.2. Classification (NCBI taxonomy): domain Eukaryota; kingdom Metazoa; phylum Arthropoda; class Arachnida; order Ixodida; family Ixodidae; genus Ixodes; species Ixodes persulcatus. Next base: position 9,541 of record JABSTQ010009032.1, read on the forward strand.
CATCTCAAGAAAATGCCGTGGAGATGGGCGCTCCCACAAACCCGGCCCGCTCACACAATGAACCCAAAGCCGATATGTTCGGTACGGTTTACGACTCGAGACCACATGCCGGCAGCCTCCCGTGCTTCCCAATTAGGCAGACGCACGCTCGCCTTCACTCCGGTACGCCCCCGCCGCCTGGGGCGATCCTTCCGACGATACAGCTCCGCTTCAACACAAACCGACAAAAAAAATATATATATAATATGTCTTTACCTAACTGTCACTTTGTGTCCTTTGCAATTGGCCATTGGACGGGGGTCACCCTGTAGGCTGTGGCTCTGTTGGGTGTTTTAAAATGATTTGTTGGCCGTCCCCAGAGAGGGAGGAGGCGTAAAGTTTTTCTTCCGTGTTCTCTTTACGTTTCTCTCTCTCTCTTTCTCTTGCTGTGCATTTTCTTACTCTTTCTCTTTTCTGTCTCGTTCTTTATCTTTCTATTTATTTGTTCCTTTCCGCCAGGCCGTCATTTCATGCACTTCACAGAAGCGATTGAATTCGGCGCGCCACCCCCTCACATCAGGAGTGACATCCGGGCTTCGAGCTACACAACAAACTGCCGATTTTTATCTTTCTTAGAGCATCTACTCTACTGGTACTGCTCATTGTGCACCCAATCCACAGTGCAAGTCTAACAACTAATTGCTAAGACCGATCGGTGTGTGAATTCAAAAGTCCGCGATGACCTATATCACCAAGGCCGCCTCATTGAAGCGCCAGCCAAATTCAGTGCTTACCTACTACTTCCCTTAAAAAAAAATCGCGATTTGGAGCCAACGGATGCATCACCATCGGAATATATGACTCCCAGCGTTGAAAAGTGGATCATTCAACAGACGCCCTCATCCTTACCCTCTGACCGATCCGTCTCTGCCCAGCATCTTCCAGTTTCTGTAGCGACTTACCCGAATGACTTGGGCATATACGTTGGAAAGTCACTGTCAGTAAGTGTGACTAGATTTTTTTTCGCGAATCTTTGTCACTCTGTTGTTTATATACATAACGTCCAAAATTGTATGCTGCATCTAACTAATAAAATGACCGGAAAGTTAAAACCAGCAACGTTAAGTTTGGGATTTATTTATTTTAGCTTTTAGCGAATTTTAGAAATGACCCCTCTTTTTGGATGTCTTTCTTGCCTGGTTTTTCTTTCTTGTTCAAGTTATGTCAGAGTTTTTACGTTTCTAATCTTTAAGAAAACGTGAGCGCACGAGTTAAAGAGAAGTCGCAATATGTTTAATTGCAACGAGCATCCTTTTTTTTCGCTTTTGGGTATTTTATTATTCCTTCGCGAGTTGACTAACAAAAGCAAAGCCGTAATCGTTTTATGACTCTTCCTTGAGACTATTTAAGCGAATATGATTTGCATATTTTACTTAACTGGGTTGCCAGAACCTATTATTTCTTAGATTCACATGTATTTACTCAAACTAGTGCTGAGAGCCACTCTATTACGTTTCTTAAAATTGGCACACTAAACAAAACTACGAGCCGCAATAATCACGTTACACGAAGAGAAAATGAAAATTAATGGTATTTTTTGGATTGACGTTCAATTATGTTTCGTGTCAAGTAATCAAATAATCTAATGAGAACATTTCGAGTGGAAGTGGTTGTAGTCATGAATGTTGTTTTCATAATTTTCGTAACTCGAAAATAATAATGGATTTAGGACAGGATGCCACGAGTTCGGCCACGTTTTTTCCTCCCGTTGTCCCGTTACTGGTTCCTATGCGTTACTGCTGTTGTAATGTTGAGCAACAAAGTTTTGCAGACGAGACATTCTCAGTCACGGTAACGCTGACTTGTGAAAGAAGTGTGAAGCGAGAAAAAGCACTTGAAATATGTGCATTTGTACTGAATCTTCATAGACATGAAGCGAAAAATAGGGACACTAACCAAAAATTTAATTTTTGGTCATAGTCCCTATTTTTCGTTTCATATGTCTATTCCAAACCAGGCAGAGGGCTGCCGGACGTTTACCTTCAAATGTTCATAGAAAATTAAGACTTCATGTTTTGTTTTTATATTTGAAAATTAGATAGAACAATAATATTTTGTATAGAGCTGGGTGGCTATGTCCAAGTATCAGAAAAAACATTTTCTCAAAAATTACTTCTCCCCAACTTTTTACCATTTAAAGACCAGCCTGATTATACGCGGGTTCGGTGTAGGAAAAATTCAAAAAGGTTACTGCTCTTCCCTCTCTATGAATATAAAACAACCGTTTTGGATAAATAAATGCACATACCAAAGAATGCAATCGTGTCGATGGGATTAAAATTAATTCGCGCAGTGCAAATAAAATCTCGCAATGACGCGTGCAAACGAAAAAAAAAAACGGACATAAAAAAGGGTTAAATTACCCCCCCCCCCCCCCCCCCATCCCCCGGCCAGCCCTCTCTCCTCTGATCGGTTGTCAAAATTTCACAACCCCCCCCAGGCAAAAATTCTGGGTGCGCTAATGAGCGGGAATGTAAATATCTTGGCTTAATTATATCGGACACACTTTCATGGTTTCCTCATATAAAACATATTTGTGCCTCGGCATCCAGGAAGTTGGGTTACATTAGAAGAAAGTTGAAAGACGCTGCGATTCAGGTTAAGCTACATGCGTATTATTCAATAATTAGATCTAAGTCGGAGTATGCAAATGTCGTTTGGGATCAATTCACTCAGAAAGACGTCCGCAAGTTGGGAGATGGTGCAACGTCGAGCGGTTCGGTTTATTTACGAAAAATATAGAAGGCTGGATTCACCATCTCAACTTAAACAGGCTAACGGAATACACACCCTTCAGACCAGAAGGCAACTTGCACAGTTAAAATTCTTGTTTTGTCTTTAACAAGGACAGACTCACATAGACCCCAAGCTTGCAATATATTTCCCCTTTAGCTTCAAGAACTACGCGGCACAGACATCAGTTTTCACTAACACCCATTTTTGCACATACTAACATGTTTAAAGCTTTTCCCCAGCACTATTAGCGACTGGAACGGTTTACCTCTCGAACTATTTATCAACCTTTGTACAAGGTCTCGAACGTCTTGATAATTAGCATGTGTGCTTCGCACATTGCTGCACGTTCATCCTTTTCGCATGGGCATTAAAACCCTTCATAATATATCTGGATAGGACATCTTGTATTAGTGAATGATTGAGCTACATGCTGCTTGATGGTTGCTGTTCTCTCTCTCCCCCCCTCTCCCCCCCCCCTTCTTTTTATATATTTATATCCTGTGTATTTGCTATTTGATTGTTGTAAACCTTTTAATGTTGTTATTTGTTTGTTTTTTTGTTTTCCAATGTATATGTTGTACCCAGTCTTGGGCAGTAACTAGTTAGCAGTAACGCGTTACCGGTAACTAGTTACTTTTTCTCGGTAACTTTTGCCTATAACGTGTTACTCTTTAATGCTGGTAACTTGTAACTGTAACCAGGGGCGGAGGCAGGAATTTCCTGAGGGTGAGTCAGGTGTTGGTCAGCGTACCATATGTTTAGGAACCCCCTCCCCCTCTCCTTCGTTTTACGCCCTAAATTTTACACGAGTGAAGCTTTACACACTACATAGTGCACTTCGGTCGAAAATGGCTATACGCACTACGCGGAGAGCTCATGCCATTTGGGTCACCCGTTTCGAACGGCGCGCGTATCACTGTGGAGCTCGTTAACACAGCCACCCGCCTGCGTTCACGCCGCTTCGCGGCGACAGTATGCAGCTGCTAATTACAAAACTTAACCAGTACACGCCGCTTCGCGGCGTCCAGCCGGCAATCCAAGCCCCGCTGTCCCCGATCGCACCTTCGGAAAGGGAGGTGCGATCGGGGTACCATTTACCATTTAGTTCTGCGATTGAGGTACCCCATACCATTTAGTTCTGCGAAAGTTCGTCGACAACATTCGTTTTTTTCTTTTTCTTTTTTTCAGTGTTTATTGTAAAGACAAAATGTCGTAAATATCGCCAAATACCTCGATAAAACAGAATCTTCGAAAAGAGAAAAGAAAAAAAGTAGGCCCACCGCGGATCGAACCCGCGTCCACTTTGGTATGAAGCAGAAGCCTTACCACTATGCTATGCCACTTTTTTTTTTTTTATTATTGCCGCATTGAGACACACAACACTGAGAATACAAACAGCGACAGACATTGAAACACCAGCCCGGCTTGGGCTAGTAGTGCCAGATTAAAACCTTTTCCCTTATACACCTCGAGCAAAGATGCAGTACTCTCCCGGAAATATTCCCGCTCCTCGCGGGCGTCAACATCTGCATGGCGGATAGCCATCCGAGGCCTCCAAATGCTGTGCAAGCCCAGTAGCATCATCGTATCAAACGGCACACCGGCCTCAATTTCGATGGGGAGGTACCTGATCCCGTGCACGTCCAGAGGTAAATCTTTCTTCAGGGTCCGTTGAAGAACGTCCCAGAAAAAGACGCCATCCCAACAATCAAGAAAAACGTGTTCGATGGTCTCTGGTTTTTTACACAAAAAACAGTGGTCGCCCCACGGGACGAACAGTCCTTTAGACGCCATCCATGTCTTCAGAGATAACGTGCCTGTGTGCAAGTAGAAAAAGAATGTCTTAACCCCGGATGGAACCAGCATTCTCCTAACTCGTTCTAAAACGTCTTGGCCTGGGCCTGCACAGTACTGTTCTCGATACAAAGGTGCGGGAAAAACAACATCACAGAGATCCTTATGCAACTTTTTGCGGGACACTTAGCTTAAATATTCGAAAGAAAGACGAGCTGTCAGGAATCGACATGAAAGGACGACCTCCTTCATATAACCGTGAATGCGCCCTGGCACCTATGCCGAAGAAACCACAAACTCGGGCAGAGCGCTACTCAGCCTCACTTGGCATACGGTGCGCAAAAAAGGGTCACCTACATCCCGCAGGAAGATAAAACGGTTCACGATGTGACGCAAAAACAAATATCATCGTGCCTTAAGAGAACATATTACAGTGATTATTGACCTCGCTAAACTTGAAAATAATGTATCATTATATCCCTCACGGCATTGGCATCCATGACTAATCCCATCATCTGAAATTAATTTTGGCTTCCGGAGGTTGAGTTACAGATTACCGTCACTGGTAAACACCTTATATTTTCAAGTTGGTTCACCTTTATTAAATGCCCATACAACTCAGGCTTTCTTATAATGAGTGAAAATATTTGCCTTATGTTTATTATGTCTTCTACTTCAGTCTGTTTTGAAGCGCAACCTATTTTCAATGACACTTATTTTATACGACATCTTTTATGAGTCATCTTTATTGTGTTTTTCTTTCGTGTCTGGAGATGAGTATTGGTAAACTTTTGTTAAATGTCCGTAAAATTTAAACTTTCCTGTAATAAATAGAGTGTTTGTATTATGTTTGTTATATCTATCTATTTCAATGTGTATTGAGATGATACTTATTATATTGCTAAATGTCATGTTACGTACGTTATTTTCACAGTGTTTTTTTGTGTTTTTGTGACAGTGCCGCTCTGCCCTGTGTTTTGGGGACAGGAACCCGTCAAGCTGCAAACGTGCAGCTTTTTTTCCTGGCCCCCCTTGTCACATGTGTGTAAAAGCACTGTGACAAAAATAAACTGATTCTGATTTTGATTCTGATTCCTTTTATATCACTTCTTACGAGATGGCACAAACCTTTCTATACACGTGTGCACCGCATTTTGAAAAGTGCACTATAGTTCGTCTACATCGCATTGCGGAACTGCAGCCCTATCAGCAAATCTGTCAAACGATAGCTCGGGGTAATCTATTACACTTTCGTCCTGTGCTCTATTATAGTCCTTAAACTCCAGTTTCTTATCAGGACAACATTTGGGAACAAGTCCCGGACAATCAAAAACAACCATATGATGGTCAGATAAGCCCTCTGTGACCCCACAGTGTTCATCGGAAAATACAAATTCTGAGAAACAAAAACAAGATCAAGAATCGAACTAGTAGAATCTGTGATGCGAGTGGGACTTGACACTATTTGTGTTAGATTATATGCGAATGCAATATCAATTAAAGCATCGTAATGTTCACAAGAGGCCACTGTGGTCATCGAAGGCCAATCGATGTTTAGAAGGTTGAAGTCTCCCCCCCATAATTACATTCATGAAACTCATAGATTGCTCCTGAAAGAAGTCTTGAAGCTCATACATCACAGCTATGCCGGCACTTGGTGGCCTGTAAACAGCTCCATTAAGAATAAATGAGTTATAGAATAAAGTTTCACCCATAGTGCCTCTGCTGTGAACTTCGTATTTAGCTGGAAACAATCAATGCTATTTTTGATAACGATAACGGCAATGGAAATGGCGTTTCGGAAATCAATTCGTGACGGAACGGTTTCAAAGGGGAAGGTCGTTTCGGGTCGTCCTTATAATACGGAGCGCGGCAGCTTCAGGCCGTGGAATGTGAGGACGGCTTTGTTGTATTTCCCTAATCGTCGTACAGAGACTAGGCGTATTTTGTCGCTTTCAAGGTTCGAGTTTAGTGTCTCGTCCTTCGGATCTTCTTCCAGTGGGGAGATGTCGTAAATGACCCCCTCCGTGTATGTGGCGCCGTACGTCAGGAAGACTTGTGCAGGGACTTGCTGGGAGTTGAGGGGAAAATGGGTAACTTTGCCACTCTCTTGCAGTCCGTACAAAGCGATAGGGTGTTACTCTTCTCGATCAGGCGTAGCGTGAAGTTCTTTGAGATTGGAATGAGCTACAATTAGAGCAGATGTAAGGATAGATGTTTGAGAGCGCGTAAGACGTATTTTGTACTCAAACTCCCAACGCTTGGGTTGCTTTACTATCGCCGGCGAGTTGCCACCAGTGTTCACAGAGACAGGGCGAGCGAAAGGTTCCTTTCGCCTTCTTAACTTTTTGTACGTAGCCACAGTGTTGTACGGAACGGCGTTCCGAAGTAACGGCGTTCCTGGAACGCGTTCCTTTTAGGAGGAACGAAGGAACAACGCCGTTCCATTTTGCATTGCTGGAACCGGAACGGGGAACGCGTTCCATTTTTACTGGAACGGAGAGAGTAACGGCGTTCCTTTTTTTCGTCCAGTGGGGCAATTTTTATTTTATTTCGAACAGGAAATTTTTAAGTACAAAAGCAATATCTTTACGAAGTGCAGGATCTCGTTACCTTTTTGGCTACTAATCTTATGAATTCTTTTGTGTGGTCCTCGCTTGCTAACAGTTTCGGGTGCAGGAGAGCTGGTGGACATTGATTCTTTTTTGAGGACCCGAAACTGAGGTACAAAAAGCAAGGCTTTTAGTCGTAGGAAAAGACAAGGAAAGAGGGTTGCTTCAAACTCAGCTACTTTCTTTGGTTCCACGAATCCTCATACACCCAAAATCTAAGGCCGACTACAGCCACTTATGAACTTCCATAACGAGACCTACAGTTACAACAAGATCACAGACTACCAGAAATCTAACGCACCTATAGCGACCCTCACGTCAGCACAAGCGGTCCACAAAAGAAGATGAAGAAAAGGCGGGGCTCGCGCGGCACGGGCACATAAACGCAGTTCGAATCCTACCGCTGTCTGTACTGGTCGCTCTCATTCCAGCTCCTACAGATTTGGTGATCCCGGTATCGGACTCACGCCTTCCACCCTGCTGCTGTTTCCATGGCTCACGCCGGCCCATCAAACGTTCCTCACGGCGACGCCCTCCTCACGGCAGCGATCCAAAACATTCGGCTTCCGCCTTTTTGGTCCAAAAATCCCCGAGTATGGCTCATGCAAGTCGAGGCACAGTTCCGTCTCCGGCACATCACCAGCCAAGAGACGAGATACCTTCACACCGTCTCCTCCTTGCCAGCCGACGTCGCCGAGGAACTGGCCGACATTCTTTCCACACCGGATCCGGTCAACCCCTTCGATCATTTGAAGGCAGCCATCCTTGATCGGAAGTCCGAATCGGAGCGCAGCAGGCTGCAACAACTTCTCACCACTGAGGAACTTGGTGATAGACGCCCGTCGCAACTCCTCCACCGAATGCGCCAGCTGCTGGGAGACCAAAACCAGGACCTCAACAACCATCTCCTCCGTGAGTTGTTTATCCAACGTCTTCCGCAGAACATGGTTCTGGTGCTAGCGGCTGCGGAAGACATATCACTAGACAAGCTTGCTGAGCTTGCTGACCGAGTCGCAGACTATTCGAGCTCCCCTAGCATCAGCACCGTTACTCCTCAGTCACCAACAACAACGGAAGACTTAAGATTTTCTCGTATCGAACACCGCATTGATGCTCTAAGCCGTCAACTTGCCACTGTTGCTCCTTTGACGCGGCATCGCCAACCACGGTTCCGCTCCCGTCGACGCTCGGGCTCTCGCTCCCGTTCCCTGGAGCGCACTTCCTCCAACAGAGGTGAGGACGACACTACCTCGGGTGTGTGCTGGTACCATCGTACCTTCGGAAACGATGCCCGCAAGTGCGCCCTACCTTGCTCTAGGGCGGGAAACCAGATGACCGGGCACTGACGGCGGCAAGCGGCACCGGTCAACAGGAAAGCCGCCTCTTTTACGTCGTAGACAGAGTAGCTGGCCATCGCTTCCTTGTCGACACTGGAGCCGAGGTCAGCGTACTACCGGCCACTTCTTTGGACCGATAACGCAAGCAAAAGACCTCCCCGCTCCAGGCGATCAACAATTCCCCAATTGCCACCTACGGTCAGCGGTCCGTCACACTCAACCTCGGACTGCGCCGCACATTTCGGTGGCTATTCATTGTCGCCGATATCAAGCAGGCTATCCTGGGCGCTGACTTTCTCAGCTTTTATAACCTTGCCGTAGACATTCATTCACGGCGCATCATTGATTTGACCACACACCTCTCTGTGAACGGCGTGCTCTCAACCACCACGACGACAGCCATTCGCGCGTTTTCGCCGTCGTCAGACTACGAGAAAATTCTTGAGAATTTCCCGAACATCACGAGACCGCACACAAGAGAGTCGCCGGTGAAACACACCATCACCCACCACATCGCTACCTCTGGTCCTCCCGTTTTTGCGCGTCCTCGTCGATTGTCTGGAGAACGCCTCGCCATCGCTCGTCGCGAGTTCGAGCACATGCTCGAACTTGGAATCGTTCGTCCATCGTCGAGTAACTGGGCATCACCTCTTCACATGGTCGCCAAGAAAGATGCAGGCGACTGGAGACCATGTGGTGATTATCGCGCCTTGAACGCCAAGACTCAACCTGACAGATACCCACTGCCTCACATACAAGACTTCACTGCGAATCTGGCTGGATGCCAGATCTTCTCCAAGATCGACTTGGTGAAGGCATACCACCAGATTCCGGTGGAGCCTGCAGACATCCCAAAGACCGCCATCGTTACACCTTTTGGCCTCTTTGAATATGTGTAGAATGCCGTTTGGCTTGCGGAATGCCGCCCAGACTTTCCAACGCACCATCAACGAGGTGACGCGAGGCCTAGATTTCGTATTCGCTTACCTAGACGATATTTTGGTCGCCAGCGCATCCAAGAAAGAACATGAGGAACATCTGAGCGCCCCTTTTACCCGGCTTGACGACTACGCGGGTTGGTCATCAACCCCAACAAATGTCTTTTCGGCGTGACCAACATCGAATTCCTGGGCCACCTCGTCACCCCACAAGGCATCAAGCCTTTAGAGACCAAAGTCACCGCCATTCGTGACTTTCCTCAACCAACATCTCTAAAAAAGTTGCGTGAATTCTTGGGCCTACTAAACTTCCATCGTCGGTTCCTGCCGAAGTGTGCTGAGTTACTAAAACCCCTAACTGATCTGCTCGCCACCAAAAAGGAAGCCTCGGCGTCTCTGAATTGGAGTGAAAGTGCAGCGTCTGCCTTTTCGTTAGCGAAACAGGCACTTGTTGACGCCGCAATGCTCACCCATCCTGCCCCAGACGCGCCGCTCCGACTCCTCACAGACGCATCAAGCGTAGCTGTCGGTGCGGTTCTTGAACAGAACGTTTCTGGCTGGCAGCCGCTTGGATTTTTTTTTCACACAAACTCAAAGACGCTGAACAGAAGTATAGTACATTCGTACGGGAACTTCTAGCAGTGTATCTATCCATCAAACACTTTCGCCACTTCATCGAGGGCCGGGACTTTTACGTTCTGACCGATCATAAGCCCCTGACATTTGTGTTCCATCGAAACCACACCGACTACACCGCGCGTGAGATCCGGCACCTCTGCTTTATCTCGGAGTTTACCGTTGATCTCCGGCATGTCAGCGGCCAGGAAAATACTGCTGCTGACGCACTCTCTCGCGTAGCAAACATTACTTCAGCTCAACATCCAGTGGATTTTGAAGAGCTAGCAGCCGCTCAAGGCGCTGACCCCGAGCTACAACGCCTTCGTGACTCTTCTGCATCTCTCAAGTTCGCTGACATTCCTCTACCTCTTTCTCCAACAACCGTCAGTTGCGAGACGTCAACCGGCGTTTCACGCCCGTTTTTACCACCAACGTTTCGCCGGACTCTGTTCGACCACTTGCACAACAAAAGCCACCCGGGAATCCGTGCTTCACAAAAATTGATTACCGCTCGCTTCTTCTGGCCGAACATGAATGCGGACGTCCGCCACTGGTCTCGAAATTGCCTTAAATGTCAGCGCGTCAAGATCATCCGACACACCATCACCCCGATCTCACCATATCGCCCACCAGACTCGAGGTTCGCTCATGTCCACCTCGACTTAGTTGGACCTTTTCCTTCATCCCGAGGTGCCTGTTATCTGCTGACTTGCGTGGACCGGTTCACTAGATGGCCCGAGGCAATCCCTGTCCCCGACATGACAGCAGAGACAGTCGCGAAAGCCTTCCTCGACGGCTGGGTGTCTCGTTTCGGCTGTCCTACAGACGTAACTACCGACAGAGGACGACAGTTCCAGTCCGCCCTTTTCGCGGCTTTTGTCTCCATCCTGGGTGTCCAACACATTCACACCGCCGCCTATCATCCATCAGCTAATGGCATGGTGGAACGACTCCACAGGCAGTTGAAGGCAGCCCTCGCCACCTACGAGCCGCGCGAACATTGGGCCGACCATCTCCCCCTCGTCCTCCTGGGCCTTCGCTCGGCGCTCAAGGCCGACCTCGGCTCTACAACAGCTGAGCTTGTATATGGTTCCCCATTGCGCCTCCCTGGAGACTTTTTCTCTCCAACGTCCCCCGACCCTCAGCAGGAACCAAGCCGCTATGTCGCAGACCTTCGACAAACCATTCGTGAGCTGCGACCAGTGCTTCCCGCTCAGAGGAATCCTCAGCACATTTTCATGAGCCAAGACCTTGAGTCGTGCACCCACGTCTTCTTACGGCGCGATCGTATTCGTCGACCTCTTACACCAGCTTACGATGGACCTTTCAAAGTGCTCGGTCGCCAGGTCAAGACCTACACCCTCGACATCAACGGTCATCATGACGTTGTTGCTACAGACCGCGTCAAACCGGCCTACCTGGACACAGCCCTGCCTACGTCCGCCTCTGCCATCACCACCCCACTGCCACCATCGGCGCCTGCACCTAGACCCCAGCGCGTCACTTGGGCCCCTCCGGCAGCCATCGCTCTACAGGGGGGAGCCTTATAGCGACCCTCACGTCAGCACAAGCGGTCCACAAAAGAAGATGAAGAAAAGGCGGGGCTCGCGCGGCACGGGCACATAAACGCAGTTCGAATCCTACCGCTGTCTGTACTGGTCGCTCTCATTCCAGCTCCTACACACCCTTGTATCCCGAACATTGGTCACTTAAAATATACACAAAAAATCACAACATCTCCACGTGGTGAATGATGTTGATTGGGGCGAAGCTCTGGTGGTGTGATGATACTGATTTTATTGTTCATAGGCAGTGCTGGTGGTGCTGATTTATTTTTATTGCTCATAGGTAGTGCTGAGTTCCGGGCTGCGTTTCGACTTCATTATTACTGCTTTATGGTCGGTGAAATGCAGAGCCAGTGGTTCTTCTAGCGGATCAGCTTGGATCCGCTAGGAGCCGTGGGAACGCATCTCCACCGCTTAAGACAACGGTCCATGTCAGAAAGAGAATGTGCGGTATGGAACGTGGTTATATACGCATTTGAGCACTTTACCGCAGCGCCCTCTCGTCTATAAACGTTGAGCCAATGCATGCAAAGTTTAACGCGATTATATACGCATTTGACCGCAGTGGCATCTCCTGTATAGATGTTGAGCGGCTACATGCAACCTTTCATCCATGACAGGCAGATGGATGACACATGGCCGAGTGGTTAAGGCGATGGACTAGAAATTCGTTGGGGTCTCCCCGCACAGGTTCGAATCCTGTCGACAGCGCAAACATTTTTTTTTTTTTTTTAAAGACAGATGGGATGGCAATCGATGTGAGCACGGACGTTGGACGTATGAACAAGGCTAGACCCTAAGGAGCTTCGCCCCTAAAAATAACCTTTATTTCTTCTCTTCCCCCACCTTCAAAATGAGCAACAAAGCCAACCTTACAAAGAAGTATTTGTAGTATTTAAGACTGACCTTCCAAAAGCCCTACCCTCTGCTCCACTAGCTCGTCTTGCGGACAGCAACAACGAGAAGCAACTGTTGTTAAGTTCGAACAAGGGACTTTGTTCAATTGAAACGTGTGAGGTTATTGTAAAACGCTCGTACAATGTTGGGTAAAAGTACATTCGGTTCGTCTGAATTGTGCACTACAAACATGAATATTGTTAAAAGCTGAGATTTTAAACTTGAATATATCAACAAATGAAACCCTGCTTCCGCTTGTTTTCTTCTCCTGTTGCCCTTCCATAACGACATACAAGCTCTTATGTTGACTACTAATGGGATAGATAAAAAATCTGCTTGATTAAACTAAATATAGCAATTAGCAAAATGCAAATGTAACGTATATGTAACGATACGTTCCATTTTTTAACTGTAACGGGAACGAGTTCCTTTATCACAGATGTAACTTGTAACGGGAACGCGTTCCAAAAATCAGAAGGAACGAGGAACGAGCTTTCGTTCCTTTTTTTGAGGAACGTGTACAACACTGCGTAGCCATGTGCCAGTCTTTTGTTGTTTTTGTCTCGGTCGAGTTGCACCGGCTGGGCGTCATCTAGTGTAAACTTGGCTATGGAGCATGACTCCATAGAGGTTTCAAGCACCGTTGCCTGGACGAGCGGCATTTTCCTGTCGTTTTGTCGTGCCCGCCAGAAAGGGTGGTCACTCTCTCCTGAATCTTGCGTTTTTTGCCTAACGATTGTTCGGTCAGGCGCTTTGGTGGTGTCTCTTTTAGAAGGAAGGGAATGTCAAATCGTTCTCCAATACCGGATTGGAGGGCTTGGATATGTAGATTTTTGAGGTAGATCCGCGTGGACGTTACGCATGAGCTGCGTGCTTTTATTTAGTTGTTTTGTGTAGGGGAGAGAATCGCCTACAAACTTGATGTTGCCCATCTGAAAGCCCGGCGGGCGAGCGAAGTTTAGAGTGATGATTGCGGGCTGCCTGCTGGGCAAAGCCGGAGTCGCCCCGGTGGTGACTATAATGGTAAAGTGAGCCTGGGTGGTCTTCATGTCTCCGCTGAGGGCAAGGAACCCGAAATGTTGTTGGGATGTAGCATTTCGAACGAAATCCAGCGGAGCGCTGCGAGAACGCGTTTTTCTCCGCGAGCCATCCTCCCTGAAAGCGTGTGAGCATGTCATGCTGTGCCATCTCACGGCGTTTTTCAGATATGGTAGCGAAACTTCGACACACCTGATTTGTAACGAGGCGGAAGCGGTGCCATTCTAGCGCCGTTCAGACGCCTCTCTCTCTTTTTCTCTTCCACCGTAGCCATGGCTGCTTCGCAGCCATGGCCACGTTGGAACAAGTGAGAGGCGAGCTTATCTAGACATAAGAAATGGCAGGAGCCGCAGGAAGTGTCTTCACCAGGGACCCCGCAGACGAACGCCCATAGGTGTAAGCCTGTCGCACAAATTCTGTGCTTACCAGACTTTGTCAGCATAATCAAGCGAAAATTGTTCTTTTGGCTTTATTTCATGAGTATCAAAAAAGTAATTCCCAAAACTTTAGTTTTGTATTTTTTCTAAGTGGGCCGCAAGCCGTATAGACGGTGCTCTCCAAAAAATTCAAAATTGCAACAAAAAATGGCAACATTTTTGAAGATTAAAGACACGTTTTCAGCAAACGGATGTTCTAGCCGACACATTTTGCAGAATTTAGAGAGATCGTACTTTACAAAACACTGCAAACCAAAGAGATCCTCTAATAGAACTCGTGATCTCGCAGTATGCGGGTACCTGGCAAGTGTGGGGCTACTAAGTTCTTGAGAACTTTGGAAGTTCGATCCTCGATATTTCAGGATCCTTCTAAACGGCACGTCCTTCTTTATAAATCTAGTCGAACGATCTTGTTTTACTAGAGGCCACTGCGGGCCATCCTAGCAATCTTAACGATATATGCCATCTTGTCTTTGGCACAACAACGGCTAAAAACCTAGAAACATTGCGTGTACTAAATAAAAACTGTACGCTGCATTTGTAGTACTTCTCATGATTCCCATACTTTGCCCTTATTTCAGCGACTTGCTATTATTAGAATTTCCGATGTCTATACTTATAGGCTAAGCCGCCGATTTTTATTGCAATCGAGACGAAACATTCAAAATTTAACATTCCTGTTTTATTAACCAGAAATGATCCGTCTTGCATAACCCATCACATCGAATACTGGAAGGTGAACGTATGTAGAACAAATTATGGATTCCAAATGCTCAAATACACACTACCAAAAGCTCTAAATGACCTTATAGCGAACAACAGTGATTTGTTTTGTACTACTTTTCGAAACCTAAGGTCTCTTTACGTATAATTCTTATCCCTTCTATTTTTTCGCTTTTTATAGTTATTGCTGCCTATACTTTCCTTTAGTCCCGCGTGCAGCTAACGTTCATTAATGTCCAAGAATCTTCCTTAACAAACGTGTCTTCTGGTGTTCCGCAGAGGTCCGTTTTAGGGCCTCTATTGTTTTTAGTATATATAATGACCACCCTAGCACTATTTCCTCTAAAATACGTCCTTTTGCAGACGACTGCGTCGTATATAACAAGGTAACAAGTGTTCAAGATAACAACCAACTTCACGGTGATCTAATTAAAATTAACAAATGGTGCAATGACTGGTTCATGTAGCTAAACAACCCTAAATGCAAACTAATTCGCTTCACTAGAAAAAAATCTGTACTGCCCTACCAATACTACCTGGACTCCGATTTAATTGAAACTGTTACTATGTATAAATATCTTGGTCTAAGACTAAAACCAGACCTCTACTGGAATAATCACACTGAAGCCACCACTACTGACTCATCAAGAACCCTTGGACTAATAAGACGTAGCCTGCGATCTGCACCTCCCATTGTCCGCAAACTGGCGTACGACACGTGCGTCAGACCTAAATTAGAATATGCATCTACCATCTGGAATCTTCATCAAATTTACCTAATTTACATTCTCGGAGCAGTTCAAAACAGTGCTGCTCGATTCATCTTGTCTACCTATGATCCTTCATTCAGTGCTTCCTCCTTAAAAAGCCAACTAACCATGTCCTCTTTGCAGCTCCGCAGGAAAGTCTCTCAGCTCTGCCTTCTTTATAAAATCTACTATCACATTCCAGACCTTAAAAATGAGTTGCTATCACCCCCGACCGAACATCTTCGTGCCTCAACAACACACGTGCCATTAAACGTATTTCAGGCTCTACGAACGCATCTAATCGATCGTTCCTTCCTCAGGCCATCAGCGACTGGAATAACAATCATCCATTGTCACCACTCTGGACCAGAATAATTTTCTATCTTGTATTAAACTTCATTTTTCTTCTTAAGGCCCGTTCACACTCTTGCGACCTCTTAAACCTGGGTTCCTTAAAACTTCTTAAACCAGAGGACACACTGGCGCCATCTATTGGGTATCAGTGTAAACTCGGCGGTCCGGCATATTTTTTTTATTTCTCTCGCGCATTATCCTTTCTTTCTTGGCTCGAAAAACTTTTGTCAATGTTATAAACGAGCCTTTCTATGGGTGTTACGCACATTTGACCTCGGAAATCCCGCAAAACCTTCGCTCTTGTAAAATGCAGTTCCTGGGTCACCGCATAGATGGCGCCACAATGCCAGTGTGTTCCCTTGTTCTAAAAATATTTAAGAAGTTTTAAGAGATCTCGTCACACTCAGTTGTACTCGGTCGCAAGAGTGTGAACGGGCCTTTACTCGTTTTATGATTTGTGTAATTATGAGCAGTCCTGAGTGTGTTAAGTGTGTTAAGTTTTTAGTTTCCTTTTGTGTTTTTCATGTATTTGCGTTTTCTGTATTGTATAAATCTTGAATACCCCCCCCCCCCTTTTGTGTAATGCCCTTCACGGGCGCTTAAGGTGTAAATAAATGAAATGAAATATAGATATATGTTTTGCATACATACAATGTTTTCAAGTACATTTGAAATACATAAAATGTACTGTGATTTTCAAATGTACAATTTTAATGTACTTATAAAACAAATCAGGTTTTTTATTCATTGTAATGTTACCTTTAATCTATAAGCTTATTTATTTGCATTTGTGTGTGAAATTAGCTTGTGCTTGTATTTATTTCTTAGAAACGCCCTTTGATAAATGTCCATATTTTTTGTTTTCGGACGACCACTGTCTGCCATTGTAGGGAAGCCGAGGACTCGTCAAGCTGCCTGTAGGCAGCTTTTTTCCTCGGTCCCCTAATTATGTGATGGAAATAAATGGATCATTATTATTATGTTAACTGTAGCTATCGCCTCAATGCCCCGGGTTCGAAGACGTTAAACAGGTCTCGTTGTTTATACATGGTTCTCTGTGGGTCATGAACCACAGCAGATGACGAACACAAGCATCCTTAAAGGAACATACGCTTGGGTTGCTTGGGTTATACCCCTGTCAGATGGCGTTTTAAAGATCCTTTTCACTAAGCTCCTTTATAAAATCGGCGAACCAGCGCACGCCGTAGAGCACGTGCGCGCGCCACAGAGCACGTGCGCACTCCAAATCGCGAGCTGATTGGTTGATTTTTTTAAAGGAGCTTAGTGAAAAGGATCTTTAGAACGCCGTCTGACAGGGGTATTACTTGGTTTGCCCCCCCCCCCCCCCCCCCCCCCAAAAAAAAAAAAAAAAAATATTCCTTTGGGTTACCTGGGCTGCCAAAAAAGAGAACTGCTTGTGTTGCCAAAAAGCTGGTTTCCTTTCGATGGCGGAGAAAGGCCTGTATTTGTAGCTCAAAACACGAACAAAGCCCACTCGCTACGTTTTGGTGAATATTCTACCTGTACACAGTGCGACGCTCTGTGAGCAAAAACAAAACATGATGGGGACATATAATGACCTTGATGAAAACAGAAATACAACTTTCGGAGTGTTGTAGTTTGCGAAACTAACGGCGTGCAACTGTAAAGCTGACAAAAAAAACCTTTGCGATCAATTACTGCAGACGCTCTAATGAGTCACGAACAGACCTTGGTCGATCATCCACAGCTCGTCTGTTCCAAGTGCCTCGCGTGCACGGCTTTGTACTTCGTCTGACAGAGTCTCTCCGGCCCAGTTCAGTCGACAAGGTCACGTTCATTACCCGTGCGGGCTAGACACCTGCCAGGACTGTTGACGTCGGGTAACTAGAACTCATCTTAAATCACATCTTTGTTCTTAAAATTATCGCTTTTTACAATATCCCAAGGATCCTGCGTCTGTGTTTTCTTTATGAGGAACCATACAAACCTACCTTGTCCGGTAACTTCCTTAGCAATGCTGGAGAATCTGCAGCGTAGCTACGGTAGGCTATGAGATGTATGCTCTTGTGGAATATTCACTGACTGCACCCTTGTAAATGGATACGGTCTGTTCTTCTCAGGTTCCTTGCGATTGGCGTCATATATGATCTTTAAAAATATAGACAATCAAACTTCCTGCGAGATTTGAAGTGATCACCATGGTGTAGTTTGTGGTGGTCGAGCGTATTAGCACACCGCAACGCCTCAGCCCATCAGCACGTGAACGTACCGTTCGCGTAGCAGACTAAAATATTTAGTCTCAATCTTCACTCCTGCCGGTTTCGAAATGAACGGGCGATGTTCCAACGCGAATTCGTGTAATCACGGATTCTTTTTAGCCGCGTGACGCACAGGTTGGAAACCCCAGGTTTCCAGTAGTACCGCACAAGCCAAATTACAGGGCACACCGATATCTCGCTCTCTGAACATTCTAGAACTTCCAGTTTTTTATCACTTCATTGAAAAAATACAGCGGCTACCAAAGGTGTATTTTACATGTCTGCTAACAATGTACACAACCCGACACTGTTAGCGACGACTTTGGTGATTTTGCGCATTTTACCTCCATAAAGTACTGGCGAGAATTAAACATTATCGCTAAGGTTATTACTCGAACTGAGAACTTTCCACCACTAATAATAGTTTTGATGGCTGTTCTTCAATACTTAGAGACTGCAGATAAAACCGGCAATGGCATGTTTGCGCTAACCGCTCATTCACACTGGAAGCGGATCCGCGTTCGCAAAGCGGTTGCGAACGCGGTTGTATAGACGCTTTCAGGCAGCTGTGCATGGGCGCCGCCATAACCGACCTTCAGTTTTTGTTTCCTCTTATTCCGTTCGCTCCACTTCAGGCGCATCCTTCTCCCCAGCATAGGCCCCTGTGGAGACTCGTCAACACCCGCTTCAGTTGCTCGGCATCTCGGTAAGACAAGAGAAGGTCGGCTATGGCGGCTCAATTTGGCGCGCGCTGAAAGCGTCTATAAAGATCCAGTACAATTGCACGCGCACTTGATGTCATCGAGTGCGCGTGCAATTGTACTGGATCTTTATACAACCCCGTTCGCAACCGCTTTGCGAACGCGGATCCGCTTCCAGTGTAAATGAGCGGTAACAGTGTCTCGGAGTTTCGCATCCTGTAGACTCCGCCCTTGTGAACAGTGTTCTTTCGCAGGAAAGCCTTCTCCGTCCAGCGGCGACTTCAGGCTAAATAGGAGGTCACTCATATGGAGCACGGAATGTCCACACCGATGTCTTCTTCGGTGGCGACGGATGACAGAGTCTCTGCGATGGCCATGACTCCAATCCGGGAGTCCGGGGGAAACAAGACGGACATCCTGCTGAAGACTTTGCAGAGATTCCTCTGGTGTCTCGCCCTGAGCTTGCCGGTTCCGTCGCTGGCGTTCCGGCTGACCAGCGCGTTGCTGTGCTGGGGCAAAGACAGGGACCAGGTGGCGGTGCTTGACAACCTGATGACAATGGTGCGTGAGGTCGTCGCTATCGTTTCCGGAACCATCTACTGCTTCACACCACCACCAGACCTTGAGCGTCCTGGGAGGTAAGTTTCAGATTAAGGGTCAACATGCCGACCTCTACTGTAATGCCCAGGGCGGACTGATGCCATATGATGTGTCCAATTATCCGGGATTCTTAAGGAAAATCTGTATTATTCGCACGCTACTGTATTGCTCATGGGCTGACTGGTGCCCCATGACGTAGCCGATATATTATACGGAATTTTAGAGCGCAGCTCTTAAGGCCTGACCACACTAGCGGCAACGGCGCCGCCAGTCAGCGCCGCTGGATGGCACCCTGGCACCACCGTCCGGCGTCCCAACGCGAGGAAGCCACATTGGCCTCCGTTTTGCGGGCGTCACGTGACAGCACTAAAACTCGCGTTCTCGAGATCGCGCGCGCGCCTCCCGCCGAATTTTCTCTCTCTTTCGTCGTCTGCTCTTCGTTAGTTTCTTCCGTTTCGGCTCTCATCTTTCGCATATAGAAGTATCGAACCCGCACTCGCTGCCTGGTAGGTGTCGATGATGACCTGGTGATTAGCGTGAATGTGATCATCATAGCCTGATTGTTGATCTTGCGACGTCGCCGCGCTCTGAAGGAAAGAAGGCGCAGGTTTTGCGTCCGGCCGAGTTTGTTCAATTGAAACACCGAGGAACAGGTCAGTGCTTTGCTGCCCGGCTGCGCGCCAGAGATGAAGGCTACCTTTGAAAATGTCACCAAATCAACACGACATCCGTCACAACGCAGAAGACATGCGACAAGTGCACGGAGAAACTTACCTGTTATTCCGAATTCATCTCCGATAATTTCCCAGCGGTTGTTCTTAGCGTCCTTATCTAGCTAGCCTGGCTGCTTCGCGTCATATAAAAAGGGAAACAGTCACACAGTTTCGAGGAACCACTCCGCTGGGAAGACATTGGGGGAAATAGGGATAGCAGACGAAACGAAAAAACGCTACGCTCCTTTGCAACGTGAAAGACGCAGGAAGAAGCGGCTTGGACGTTGCCATGACATCGCACTGTCACTATCTACGCCACCTCCCATTGGCTCCTTTCTTCTGCGGCGAGAAACGGCGAGACCTCAACCGCGCACGTGCAGATTGCCTTGACGGCGCCCAGCGGCGCGCCGCTGAGCGCGAAAACTGGTTTTCGCCGTCAGCCCTTGGCGGCCAGCGGTGCGCGGCAAGTCTCCGCGACGCTAGTGCGGTCGGGCCTTTAGGCGCTCGTTCTCGTGTTTTTGCGGCATCGGCGTCGCCGTCGCCGTCGGCGTAACTGGAGGAGGATGGGAGGGTACTGAGGAGGAGAAGGTGAGTGTACGAAGAAGGAGGGGAAGATATGAAGGAGGAGGAGGGGAGGGTACGGAGGAGTAGGAGGGGAGGGTACGGAGGAGTAGGAGGGAAGGGTTTAAAAGAGGAGGATGGGAGGATACAGAGGAGGAGGGTACGAAGGAGGAGGAGGACACGGAAGAGGAGGAAGGTGCAGAAAGAAGGTTACGTGATCACGTGAAGTTACGTGATCACGTAACCACGTAAGGATACGTGATCGTAGCCGAGTAAGTTTACGTGCAGAAAAAAGGTTAGTGATCACGTGAAGTTACGTGATCGTAGCCGCGTAAGTTTACGTGCAGAAAAAAGGTTATTGATCACGTGAACTTACGTGATCTTGTAAGGTTACCTGATGACTTACGTAATCACGTGAAGTCTATATTTGTACATAGATATATATATCTCTTTCTCAACTTTTTTAGCACGGTATATCGCAAAATCAAAAACCTCAAGAGCTGCGCTCTAATTTCGCATGACAGAAATTTATAAACGCCTTTCCTTTTTTTGTGGGAAGAGTGTATTATTTGCGAGTGACTCCTTCTAGTACGCAGATGAGTCTTTTGGGAATTGCCCGGTGGGAAGCTGAAACAACGTGCGCAGCGGCTTAGTAAGGCCCCTGCCTGTCAAGCAGGAGGAAATAGCCGTTTTGGGTAATCGGTGAAAAAAACAAATCCAAGAGAGCTGCTCTACGGCAGAAATGTAAAATTAACAGCCACGACAATACAACAAAACACCTTCTGGACTTGCAGAGGTTTTTTTTTTTTATGTACCGTTCTACACATGATACTTGCACGGATGTCAGAATTCAAGGGGTATCCTTCAGCCTCCGAAGATACGAAGGTAACAAGGGTACATTATGCTCGAGAGTACAGCTAAGCAACATTTGTATCAAGACTGGTCTGACGGCCCAAAAACTTATTGTCTTTTCTTTTAAGGGCTAAGGGGGACCATCTTTTATTTATATGAATAAGCTTAAATAGCTTAAATGGATGCCAGTCACAGAAAGAGACCCTGCAATCAAACTCTTTAGGCAGTGCGCCGTAAAACCTGCTAGCGGTGTCTACGCAGGGACAGCTTCAGCCGTCGTCTTCGTGTGTCTTGCTACCTGGAGCTGCTGGCGTACGCCGTGCTCTATATTCCCCACCTGTTCGTGACCCTCCTGTGGAAGAACAGCGAGGCCATCCTGACCATGCTCTTCCTCTGCGTCGACGTGGAGCACCTGGACCATGGCACCTTGTCCAAGGTCATCTTCGTCGGAGACTACATCGGGTAGCGAACCGCAGTCTACTCGCGTCTTTTAAGCCGCACTCACAACGCTAATACATCATACAAAAGGCAGTCTGCCGACAGTGTTTGAGGCGTGTTTCTTCCTTGTATGAAGGTCCTGTCACGTGGCCATAAAAAACTGTTTTTAGACGTATTTGAAGCACATGAAGCAAACATGCTTGGAACACCCTTGAGGCGTGTCGGCAGATAATAGGGAGTTTTAGGGAACCGTTTTCGCACATCCGATACGGTACGATATGCCCTCCGGTACTCACTGCGCATGCGCTACCACAGAAGTCTCGCACATGCGCAGTGCGTACCGGACGGCCCATCGTACCGTATCGAACGTGCAAAAGCGGTTTCCTAAAACTCTTTATTGACAGCCTGCTCGAGCGGAGGAAACAACTTGTTCTTCCCCTTCTCTATCAGTTAGATGAATTCGGCAAGTAAACATGGACCCTTTTAATAACCTATACACTTGAGAGCGTTGATACTTCCACCACCTTGTCGATTAAAATTCGTTGTTGCCAGTTATCTGAAGCTTTATCTCGAATAGCAGGAAACGCTTTTCCGTCTTCCGCAAATCTGCAAACAGTTCGCGACAGTGCAAAACGATATCGCCTGTGATTCCCGAGATCGTATGTCTAAAGCCAAGGAAGTCGCATTTTTGAATCGCAACTATCGCCAATTGCGCCCGTTCTGCGTTGGGCAGCAACATGGCGCCACCCGCAAGATTGTCGGGGAAACGTCAGTACGCTTAAGCGTAGGCTGTTGAGTGGCCCTAGCCAAAACAAAAGCCCATGCCCACAGCTATTCACTGTGGCACTCAAGGTTGTTCAACTTGCGCTGAAGTTGTTGATTTATCTCTTCTGAAATCTCGTCTTTCGTCAAATTGTTCCAAAACATGGCTTGCACATGACGTCATCGCATGATGCTCGTGTTCATCCTTACTTGTTTTTGTCAAAACAAATTACAGACGAATTTTTTTAGAGTAGGTTGGAGATAGAGTGTACAATAAGGGTACGGTGGGAGCCCCGTATGCAACGCGCGCGGTGTTTGTTTTAACGTGAAATGTTCTTTGGCTAGTTGCTCCAGATTTCGTGAAGCCGTGGCCTGTGACGTCACATGACGTCACAATTTCTACGCTAAATTTACCGGGAAAATTGACGTCACGTGACCTCAACACCAGTTCAGTTTCCCCGCTAAATTTTGGGGGAAATGACGTCACATGACTTCGTGTCACGTGACCTATACTCAACAATCAGTTTTCCCACTAGATTTAGCGAGAAACTTTACATCACGTGGCGTTAACACCAATTCAGTTTCCCCGCTAAATTTAGCGAAAAAATTGACGTCATATGACATGAACACCAACTCAGTTTCCCCGCAAAATATAGCGGGAAATTGAATTGGTGTATAGGTCTGTGACGTCCCATAATTCAATGCGCGCGGTTACGCCGACGCCGTCGCAGCTATATCTGTTAACGGGCACCTAAAAGCAGCGCTCTAAAAACGATTCGTTGGTGCTAGATGGATGCTGCAGAAGGTGCGTGCTCAGCAGCAGGACCATATTGCAGCTGATGTGACGTTAATGCAAGCCATGTATAGACCAACGCCCTGTTTACAAACAAGTAAGCGTTTGCCCAAACCAGATGTGGGCACAGCGCGTGCGCAGAAACCAGAATCGTGTGCACTGAAGCTTTGTGCGCATGCGCCGTGCTGACAGCAGCGCCACCACAGCGGCGTGACGTCAGGGCTGCGTGTTGGCACATAGCCGCCCGTATACTCTCTGGTTGATGTATATATTGCCACGCGCGACGCCGAGCGAGCCCGTGCGTGGCCGAATGGTTACCGCGCTTGACTGTCGCGCGGAAGGTCTAGGTTCGATTCCAGTCAGTGGAATGTTATTTTATTTATTCTTTCAATTGGCATTCCCGTAAGTTCGAGAACATTTTCGTCTAATGGAGTTCCGAATGTTCTACGCGCCGAAAGTCCTACGCCGAATCTTCTAGGCAACCACGCAAGGGACTCCGCATGCCGAGCCGAGTCAGTCTGGCCCCGGCGTTCCATCCTGCTGTTTCGCCGCCGTCGACGCCTGCGACGCTAGCCTTTTCCTATTCTGTTTTGGGCACAAATTCGCCCCATTAACCGTTTAGTTTGCTGCCGTTTTCGTCGCCTCATCTATTGCCATTCGTAACAATACGCGGTACCTATCTCTCCCTTCCCCAACCCCCCTTCCTCCAAAGCTTCATGGCTGCCAACGCCCTCATCTCCTGGTTGGCTCTGCAATACGCCCTGGGCCTGGCAGCCCTGCGAGTCGAGCTCCTGAGCCAACCAAGGTGTTCCCTTACGTCGATGTTCAGACGTCGGAGGAGGTTGGCCAGACACTTCGCGTTCCCGTTGCTTCTCTGGGGCTGCAACACCGCCGTGAGCTTTACGGTGGCGCTTCGACAGTCCATGCACTCCATCAACGTCTCCGGACAGCTGTCGGCACTCCTGCTCTATTCAATATTCCAGGTGAGTTGCGCGGGAGGCGTGAATCTCGAAGATCCGCGAGCTCTGCTTCTGACCGGTTGCTCTCCGTTCAAGTGGTGGTCCTCCGTGGATTCTATATACAAAGGACTTTCAATATGGTGCCTGGAACGCGTCTCCGACTGGTGTGCTTACCGCCCCCCCCCTCCACCCCCCCCCCCCCCCCCAAACATGGTTCCTCAATTTCCGCCTGATGACGTCGTCACAAAGCCATGCTGTCGCAGGCCGCGATCCTGATGGTGTCATAGCAGCGGCGGTGGACGCGGCAGACGCCCGTCCTACTGCAGATCGCTCTCCAGCTTGACAGAAGCGGAATCTTGAGTGGCCAGAATTCGGGGCGCCGCGACGAAAGCGACACTCCCATTCTCTCGTGCTTATTTCCAGAACTCATACAGAGAACCGTCAAGATGGTAACAACGGACAGCATGACACTCCGGCTTCTGTGACTTAATTTGTTTCCACTTCAGGACTCCTTTCGATGCATGGGCAGAATAGGACCCAAAACACGCCAGTCAGGCACGCGTTCCGGGCCCCGTGCATGGTTAAACTACCAATTTGTCGATCGATCTTTGGAACTCTTGGAGACCCTAACACTCTCTCGTCCCAGATGGTTCACAGCGTGTGGACCCTGGCCCTGGTGGCCTGGGCAGCCGAGGCCTTCGAGGGAAGCCTGACCAACGCGGTCCGGACGCGGATGCCCGCGGGTGGCGGACAAGACATGGCACCGCTGTTGCGCGACAACTCCGATGCCCTGGGTTTCTTCAAACCCAACGGCCGGTGCCTGGTGCGTCTGCTGGCCGCCTCGCTCGGCTACGGTGTCGTCCTCTACCAACTCACCGTTCCTTACGCCGCGTCAACCCGAAGCCAGAAGAATTTAACAGAACATGCGTCGTTCGGGCCTCGCTACAGCTAGGCGCAGCTACCAGGGCCCTACTGATATTCTCCTCATCTTTGGGCGATGAAAGCATGGCATTGCAATGCCATACCAGGACGCTCCAGTCACCGACAATCTAAAAACGCAGGGCGCCGGGATTCCGGACGCTTTCACTGACGCTCCTTATTCAATGAAATTGCAAAAAATATGTAATTGAATATATACACGTCTATTCTATACACTCTAAGAAGTTTGGAGCGTCTGCTTTCCCCCAAAGCACTTAAAAGGGTCAATCGCTGCAATATACGAAATAAGCTTGGCGAACGACGAGGTTCAAAAGTATTTTTGGCCTAGAAATGGCAGTCAGTCATCGCTGTGACACTGAACGTGGCGAGACGTCATGCTCAGACTAACAGCCCAGACTGTGTGTGTGTATATATATATTAGGTTTAAATATATTTTCTACCTCGTCCTTACCAAACTTCTTCGGAGAATGCAGCAATGGAATCTCTGAATTGCTTAGCGAGAATGTAGCTGCTTCAGATTGTTTTTAGGGTGTATAAAATATACCTGTATGAATTCGTTTATGTATTCGTGCTGTGCAAACGCTCTGAATCAATTCGTTTAAGTATACATGACCCACTTAGAGAATCCAAGTGTCAGAGTACTAAAACTGAACTTTGAAAGCCGAAGTGTGTCACCTTCCTCAGTCTCACGTTTGGACATGTCCGTCTTTTGCACCACGTCATTATCGTTATGCACTCCGTAACATTGCTCTGACAGCTTTAGGGTGTTAACCCGAGGCGAGCTGATTTACTCCTTCAAGGAGATATCACGGTAGAAGAGCCTATGTATTTCCTCTACTGGCAACTTTTTTGTCCTTATTTTGAGCAACTACTGAACGTATTGGAGTCGGTGTGGTCGTATTCAAAAGATAATAAAAACACTTAACTGCTTCGCAAAATTACATTTTGCGGTTTTGTGTTCATGATTCTTTTATGGCTGGGACTGATAATTTTTAGATATTTTTTTTTAGCTTTCTTTAAGAGTCCAAGAAATTGAATTAAACAATAAATACGAATTGTGCTATCGCTTTACAGTGTAAACAGCATTTGCGAATCTATATCTACTAACAAATTTACTCGGTGCATTGTAGTTACAAAATTGTAGTTACAAAACAAAATGATACTGAGAAAGTTTGCGCTTCGGTGAAATAAAAAATTCGTCTACCAAATACCTTTCTTGTTTTTCTTCTTTTTTTCTGCGCAGTGGCGCCATCCCGTGATCGTGCTCACTAAATTCCACTTGGGAATTTAGTGAGCACGATCACGATGAGTCCGTGAAGCGCCGTATTAATCTGCCTCGAGAATTCACTGCTGCATGCGATGGTGCGGTTCGCTTGTATTCAAAAGTCTAGAATGTGCATTTCATAGACATTTTCAAAAAAGGGCTCCCGGCCGTTTTCATTTTCAGTATTCGTGTGTATGGACCATGATTTGCTCGCTTTCCGAAGCGACGAACACGCGCTCGCTGGGTTGAGGACTTGTAAATAGAGAGTTTTAGAATAGCGTAAAGACCCTTGCGTCAGCACTACGTACAATGCACGCTAGCTGTGGACGTAACGTTACGGAGCGCGTTGAACGCGCACTTTTAGTATAGCGGAAGGCAAACGCATACGTAAAGACTTGCAGCGCCATCTAGATGTGCCCTTCGAACTGCTTCAAACAATCCAAGGTGGGTACTCGGTCAAGCCAATTTAACACCGCGAATCTCCTCGCTTTGCTACGAAGTGCGTGAATCTCTTTACAGTTGCCTGTTGTGAACGTGTTTTGTCTTTTTTTTTAGGTCTGTGCGACCGGTAGTTCGATCTATGGTTCGCTCCAGTGTGTTGGGGGATCCCTACAATCTTATGTTGGCCTCGTCATTTGCTTGGAAGTATGCAAGCGATGGGTCGCACCGCTCGTGTACCGACCGCACGGTAAACACCTTTTTGGGTTCGACGACGTCGCTAACGTTCTTGGCTATCGACACCCATCTTTGTGGGCGCTCGAAAGAGTTCGTCGCGTTGATACCTTTAAGGAGGTTGTGGGTCGCCTGTCAATACCGCCCGATCAGGTCAAGTTCCACTCGCTCCGAGGAAGTCACACGGGGAAGCGCTATCATTGGGAAAAGGTTTTATCTGTACTTAAGTTCGGAGTCCGATGAAGAGGAGGGCCAAGGCTGTCTGGTATTCCGGGTCTTCAGTTGGAGGCCTTACTCGGCACCGGCTCTTTCGTCTGTCTCCAGCTCCGAACTCCGCATGTCCTCGCCCGCCACGAGCCTCGCTCTTTTTCTCTTCTTCCTCTTTCTTCCACAAGGTTGAGGTCATCTTCAATGGTGAAGCGAACCCGTACAACGCGCGTAGCACTTCCACTGGTTTGCCCAAGGAGGTTGTAAGGGGCAGGAGGTGGCGTCCGTATTCTCCATACATGGATCGAAGTGTAACGGAAGTAGGCGTGGCCACGAACTCTTCTCAGCCAATGGGGAGCTCGTCAAATTGATTTTTGGGGCAAACAACCCTCGTTGCCATGGCATTTCCATGGCAACGCTGTTGTTTGCCCCAATATTTCATGGCAGCGATGGCGGCGTCCACTGAATCGGTGTCGAACAGGCGAGATTTGGAGCCCAACACTTGCCTGACCAGTAGGAAGTCGGCGTGTAGCGGACGCTCTCGACACCGCGCGACCGCGCCTGGAGCGTCGTCTTGAACGAGTCGTCGTAACGCGGCTTTGGAAAACGATCGCGTGTCAGTCGTCGTACGCACGAACGCTGAGAATGGCATCGCAGGTTGAGAAAGCCGTACAAACCCTGCTTCCAGAAGGTGTTGGTTTCACTCCGCCGTGATGAGAATGCGGGTTCGCATCGAAACATCTTTTGGTGCGCCGATCGAATCGAAAGCCAGCCGCGACAGCGAGCAGACGAAGCACGTCGCAGGCACGGAGCAGACGTAGCCTAAGCCTAACGACCGGGCGGAGAGCAGACGGTGGGAGCCTGGTAGAATTTAGTTTGGAGAGCGCGTCGGTGCGCGAGGCAGTCTGGGATGGGGTTCGTTGTCCGGCGTCACTGGGTATGACGTCATGCCGGGTCCTGCCCTATTTAAACGTCCTTGGGTTTGCCTCACCGCCGCCATTTTCCCAACTGGAGTAGTCTCGCGCTTTCCCGTGCGCGACGAGAGCAACGAGAAATGGCACGCAGGGGACCGCTACGTACGCTCGCAAAAAGCGATAGTGAGCGTACGTACGCATAGCTCGCTGCAGTACGCACGTATGGCTCATGCGCAGTGTGGAGGACGCAGCGTTAACGCTAACGTACGGGGCTTGCGTTTGCTCTTATACGTAGTACTAAAACTCTCTAATATTGGAGTGGTGTATAGAGGTGTCTTGTTCTGCGTCCGGTTACAAGCAGCGCGAGCTCTTAAGGCCCTGTCACATTGAGGAAACACGGCGGAAACATCAACAAAACATGTTTCTCAACAGTCGGGAAACATGTCGGCTGTCGGCTCTGTTGCCCGACAACCCTGTCACATTGAGGAAACAGCAACACAACATAGACGACAGCGACAATGGTGTCTCGGTGTGACAGCTTTCGCAACGGAAACCTCGACAGCTTGTGTCGGACGACACGTGTTGCCCATTTCGGTGGCTGAGCGAATTTTTTTCCAGCAACACGGCAACATCTATATTTTTCAGTACAGATAGTCGCACGAGAATACTTCAATAATTGACAACTCCCCATTTATAAGCAGCACCATCACTATTGCAATTAGCACATCCCTTCTTGCACTGTGTGGTTTGTCGGAGCGGTCGAGTTTATTCGATCAGTTCAGTGTTTTCGCTCGAGAGGCCGTCGAACCCTTCAACTGTGCCGTTCACTTCGACTGAGGAGTCGAAAATGATCACGATGGTCGAGGAACATCGATTTTTGTGGGACGTGCGAGATGAGCGATATCACCGACGTGATCTTAAAGACAAAGGATACAGCGACATCGCGGAAGCGCTGGTCCATTTTGAACGCGGCTTCTTGCGCGGCGGCAGCTGATCGTCAGAATCATCTGAATCGATGGCACAAAGAAGCACCAAAGCAGAAGCTGCTGCTGTGGCCGTGCTGACGCACTGCAGATGTTTGCAGTGCGTCAGCACTGCAAACATCTGCAGTGCTGACGAAGACACAGGCGCGAGCGTGGGACCTTGGAACGTGCCTTCTATGTGCAACTTCGCGTAAAAACAAAAGCATTCGGCAGATCTAGGCTTACGTGTCTGTGCCGGCATGCAAGCGTGCTTGGCATGCAGGCTTTTGTAGCTTCTGCTACGCTAACTGTAATCACTGCGCTTTTTTTTTGTTTTTTCCTCTTTTTTTTTCCTTTTTTGAAGAGGAAGGAATGGTTGTTGGGTGACTTATACACGTTTCCACTGTTTACCAAAACCACATTCCGCACGTGCTAAATCACGGTCCAGACAGCGCTCGCTCGCAATCGCGGCCAGCCAGAAAGTGCGCGTGCATAACACGCAAACACTGCAATGAACGCGCCCTCATGCGCTCTTATGGAAAGGTGTATCACGGGGTGTATACACCGTTCAATGTTTAGAAAATCACAGTGTAAAATTGCCTGTGCGCCGTTATCGGAGATTTAAGAGGTCAATTACACATATTTCAATGTGATCAGATTTATATGACGGGCCGGCCCTTTTGTCGTGCATGTGTTTGTCTCTTTGTGGATTTCCAGGAAAACATGATGACGTGATAGACTTGGGTTTCCAAAATTCTAGCTTAAAGAATTAAATACCTCAAAAATAAAAACAAAAGAACTATTTTATTGGCGGTCAGGTGTCTCATTTAGGTAGCTGGGTGTTTATTTTGATCAAAACCACGAGACTGAGAATACAAAAAATGACACTCAGGTTTAGATGTTGAGTTTGGTAAACCCAAAGTAGGAGTGGTTAGGGAGTCATAATCAAAAAAAAAAAATGCCGAGGTTAAAAATTAACTCGCAGCAATAAATGATAAGAATTAATTTTAATACGAGTTCAGTGATAAATGCAATAACTGGCCAGGCGAAAATTCTGGGTCTGGGGATAGCTTTTGCACATAGTTTAAGCAATGGACCAGTCTTAATTTGGTGATTTATGCGCGCAAGTAGTGGTGTGCAAAAGTGAAAAAGATGCAGACGGGTAGAGCTTAACGTTGTATGAAATATAGTGTAGGCAAGTACATGGTACGCTGATTAAGATTGAAACAGCCCTATATTTTACACTAGCGTTGAGCGTATCGAAAGCTAAGGGTGCATCAAAAGCTAAAGCTTGTACACATTCACTACTCAGGCCGTTATGTTTGAATGTTCACAGTACTTTATTACCCTCAGATTTGGTGTAAGTTGTCTCCTATTTACTTACAACAGAAAGAAGGAAACATTCTAACTTTGGGTTGATAGAAAAACTCCACCTGCTGACAACTACCAATCATCTCGGCGCCGATTATGAGTATTCACTGCATGCCAACGGTCCCGTGCTTAGAACGAGTTTTTCCCACGTAATTTCATACAATCGCAATTGTTCTTCAGAAACAATATTTTTTTACTAAGGCAAGTGGGCACATGTGATGTTTAGAATAATTTGTATTGATTGTGGCACACGTGGCAAATTGCATAGTTTTTTTTTTTTTTTAAATCAGCGAAATAGAATGCTCCTGGGTTACCTTGGTCTCTAATGCATGTAGCACACAAAAGAGCACGAACTGAATCGCAGTGGGAAACGAAAACAATAATGATGAACAAGCGTGTGATCACGCGCAAACTGAGGGCATTGCACATATGCAGAAGGTATGCTTTGTTTCAATAAATACATTACCCGTAAAGTATTTGGTATTATTGTGCGAGCAAAGCGGAATATACAAGTGCGAGCATGCTGCCCTGAATTACACTTCCAGCGAACAAGCGCACCATCCAAAGCATGGAGCTCGCGTTTATAGCTTTTGGTGCGCCCAAACCTTTTAGAACACAGTGATAATCAACTCTATTATTTCAATTCTTTTTATTAAGTGTGCCTATGTGGTTTTCTTTGTCTTTTCGTTCACGTGCCATTTTCTTACTTATATAATATATTTCCAGAAGTCCTACAACTATAGTCTGTTTCATCATAAGTATGAGCCACATAATCAAAGATGTAGACAAAAAAAAAAAACGCGAACACACATTAAAAATGCAATGTAACGGCGCATTCAAACTTAGTTGTTAGTTTTTAGAGTGCAGGAGTTTCGCAGGGCGACATTGTTACCCGTTGTAGATTATAAAAAGTGCAGTACAACTGTTAGCTCAGGGTTTTAACTTTCATTACGTAGTATATGTGATACACGATCGCACGACAGTAGGATGCAGATGGGCGACAGAGCCCAGGGTCCCTGCTAAAGCCCCTTGAGAAAGGCGTTTTCTACAAGTACCGCCAACCATTCTTGTGGAAACGCGCAAGACACGTGCCACGAGTGGGTGCTCCGCCGCCATTCGCTTTTAAGGGCCAGTCATTTTAGTGCTGCGCCGCCGTTTGCCTCCAAGGGCCGCTCGAGACACGAGCCTCGTGCACTGGCGCATTGGAGGTTACTTGAAAGACCAACGCAAACACATCGAGGGGTTTTAGTCCCTACAGGTTCTGCAGCGTGAGCTCCGTGCTTTGAACGGAGCTCGCGCTCGAGCATTTCTTCATGTGCTCTGATCTGCGGTGCCACAACACACTCGACCAACGATCCCCCACCGCACTTGGTTTAGCCTGTGAGCTAAACCAAATGAGCTACGCTTAGAGTATCGGCACTCTTTTCCCCGATATTGTTGTGGGTGCCGCCATCTTGATGGTTAGTAACAAATCAAACGCAACTGCCGATCGTCATGATTCAAACGTGCGACTTCCTCAGCATTAGTTTTGGTGTCAGGAAGCTCACGTAACATTGCTTTGCTTTGTCGCGAACTGTTTAAACATTTGTGGAGGGCGGAAAAGCGTTTCCTGTGATCTCAGATAAAGCTTCAGATAACTGACAACCATCATTTTAAGCACCACACACACAGATGTGTATGAAGCGTAGCTTATTTAGTGGCTCTAGTTTAGCCCGACCGCATAGGCACAGAATAAGAACTAACAGCTTGACCTCGCGCCCTTGGCGCTGCTTCAGTGGCGTCATCAACCCGTAGCGTTGGCTGCGCTCCGAACTAAGGTAAAGCAAAGCAAATATTCAGATCTTAGGATTTCACTAGCCAAATAAACAAAAATCGTTTAACACGCTCCAATAAAAAATTACACTATCTTCCCGAGGGGAACCATGGGGTGATGCGGAGCATCGGGTTGGTTCCGAGGAAAGAGTCAGTTGCGTGCTGACGTCGAGAGATGGCGCCACCGACTGCCCTAGCGTTACCCCCTACGCGAGCCTTCGTCGCGGCTCGCGACAGAGAAACTTGGAACGCTCGCCGCTCGCCGTTTATTTTTTTTCACACTTGAAGGAGAGGAGACTAGAGGAGGAGAGTTGCGCGTGCGCGCGCGGTGTGAGGAGAAGCGAACGCACGCGCAGTGCACGCAGCTGGTAGAGAGAGAGAGAGAGCGGAGAGAGTAACGCGCAGCTGTTGGAGAGAGGGAAGGAGGAGAGTTGCGCGTGCGTAGTTCGAGTGCCGACTACAACGCCGACGCCGCGGGACATAGACCCGAGCAAGAGATGCTCCGCATCTAAAAAAAATCCGGGCTTATTTTGACTGATTGGAGATCTTTTGACGTGCAACCGAAATCTCAGATTGGCCTCCGTCGGATTGCGAGCACCTCGGCCGATATTTAAACCCGACAGATATGGATTCATGGGCCAGCACGTTGGCTCAGAGACACTGAGACGATTTAATGTTTTGTGTTTTGTTTTAATATCATTACCACTTAAAGGGATTATCCGGTGAAATTTCGTATTCATGAAAACATTTAGAACTCATTGTCAATGGCTGTAGGAGCATCTTCCACGACAAATCTGAATTTTGTGTGCTTCCCTGGAGGAGTAATTGTATTTTAACCCAAGCGTGCATAAACGGCGTTTTCCTCTTCCACCTTCAGGGAAGCGGAGTTTCTGAGGTAACATCAGGCAAAGAACGCGCCGAACTGAAGTGCACTTCGAATTTTGTCCTCCGCGTGAGCGGTACGACGTGGTTCACCCTCGCTGCTGCGCTAGATTTTTTTTTTCTTTTTTTTTTTTTAGAATGAAAGGGTATTTTTGTTGTGCGGTTGTCACGCTCCACACTTCTCCGCGACATTTACAGTGGCGAGTAATATGGAATGCTGCGGTGCGTCGGGAGCACTGTGTTCCCACGGAGGAATGAGGCATAGGATATGACAATTGCAAGACTGGTGTGACGTCACGTCAGGCATGGGAGTGCAGCCGTTGATACTTGCGAAATTCGGCATGGAGTTTCGTTCAATTATCCGTCGTTGATTACACTAAATTGGGGTGTCGTTTAATGGAATAAAAATGGCCTATGTTAATCATTAAGCTCCCACCAGGTAACCATCACGAAATCTTAAGAGCTTCCGGTTTTCACCGGACAATCCCTTTAAGAGCCACCGAGGTGATTTTTGAAACAAAATATAGTCAAACTATTCCGACAAGCATAGTTTGATTTCAAAAAAATATTTTTGCAAGTGATAAAAACATTAAAATGTTTTCGCATACGTGGTGGATTCTGAAATAGCAGAATGCATTTCATGGCGCTTCTTTTTATTTGTATCGCGTCGGGCATGTGTACCTACGCACAGTAGAACGCGCGCAAAAGTAGCTGTGGTGCACCCGCAGCCTCGCGCTTGTTGTTCTGACACCTCTGGCTCGCTCACTGCGGGCATCCAGGCATCTGACACCCTGACATCTGGCGCTTTTTCTGTCTTTCACGTGGTGTTCCAAGCGGCACACGACGGAAAACTCACATCAAGCTGTTCTTAAACACGTGTCGCCATCTGTATTTTATATTAAGAAACTACAATTTGCCGTAACTGAATGGGAAAGGTTTGAGGTCTTATAACATTCTGAGCGTGTAATATATCAATATGGAAGTTCTGGAAAATGTAATATCGAAGGATGCTTTATAATTTAACGTCTCGTTGTTCTGATTAGTTGACGTGATTCTGTTTTTATAGCGCCATAAAATAATACCATTTTAATTTTATTTTTTTATTTTAAAATATACATTACCTGTACAGTTTGTTGCTTACCTTTTAAAATTTATTACATCCAACCGAACGCTCACGTAAAATACCGTGGACGACGGGACGTTATAATGGACTTGTTCCAAAACCGACGCGCCCCATCGCGGCAAAATACCACGCAGTGCACTCTGGGAACTAGTTGGCCCCTCAGTTTCGGTTTCGACTGAGCAGCTTCATCTCATGCTATCACGCCGCGACCGAGCGCGCTGCTTGCGTTTTCGATTATCTGACTTGTCACGAACGTACAATCCACTCATTTTGGAGCGATACAAAACAAAGACCGGGGCACTTTCCCTGGTTCCCGAAACACCGGGTATTATGGGTGCGTATGCAAACGTAGTAAGACGTGGCTAATTAGTCACCTCACCCCACGAGTGCATCTTTGAGTTCAATTTCAATAATCCCGTCTAATACCAGTGAACTACAACTGGAATTTGGTCACCTGGAGCCTTACACGTATTTTGTTTGCCAAACGTCCGCTTCTTGTTAGTTAATGGGGCGAAAAGCAAGCCGCGCATCCTCACAGGAGTATCAAAGTTGAGCCCAGCGTTGACGCATGAACCTTTATGGAAGCGCAATGAATTCGACCTCACTACTGCACAAAAGTTACTATGATGTCTTCCTCGTGTCATCATATATCTTCCACTCAAAGTTTTATGCTGATGGAAGATTAAGTTTTCGCAAACGCTAAGGTCGGCTAGCCAGTGCCCCCCCCCCCCCCTCCGTTCTCGCGTGGCTCGCCGCGACTCGCCCCCCCCCCCCCCCCCCCCCCCGCTCTCGCGTGGACCGCCGCTACTCCCCGCTCTCGTGGCCGGCCGCGACACCCCCCTGAGCGCTGCACCCGGGGCGGTCCGGCCCCCCCCCCCCCCCCCCCCCCTTGTGACGCCACTGCGGCTAGCCACGACCCAGGCCCTAACAAGCGTCCCCTACTCCTCGCTAAGCCTTTTTGGACGAGCTTTTACTGACGCCCAAGATCTGTGCCTGAACGGTGTGTCTGAAATTATCTCGGCATACTCAGGCAGGAAGAAAGCAAACATATAACAAATATTATGGTGATTAGCAACCGTCAAACGCGCTTTGAATAATTTCGTTCGTTTGGCGCACCGCATAAGGGTTCATGCACGTCCGGCGCACTTCCGGCGAACGGTGCGACATTCTTCACACAAGTGTTCGACTTTTGCTTTTTTAAAACGGTTTGTATGTGCGAATGTGCCTATATGATTGCAGGATAACTTTATGCGCATACGCGATGTTGAATATTAGTGAAATGTAAGCGAATGGGGACTTCACTTTGTGCAGTGCTGCGGGTCAGTACAGATGAGAGATAAGAAATGTGTTAAAATTGAGCTTTTCAATGGCGCCTCCGAGTTTTACCTCGCATACTCAGGCGTATTAAGAAAAACAGTAATTGCAAAAAGTAATATTTCGTCTATGGACGCACGAAACAAACAAACTTTCTGATGAACAACACTAATGTAAAGGCGCGAGCTCGATGTATGCATACTTATTGGTTGCTACAGCTTGTTGATTCGTACACAAGCAAGATCCCCGAGCTTCGCAGCGTCGAGATTCCCAGCACTGGCTCGTCCACATACCTCGATCGGAACGCTAACAGAAAGGCTCAAGTACAAAAATACAACAAGCACGTGTTAAGACAAGCTATACGTCTCGGGCGTGTGCTAAAGCTTCGAGGTCTGGCCATTTAGGTTAGTTTAGAGACCACAAGTGACGCTCTCGGGACCACGCTCTGTGAATAATCTCGTGTCGACGTGTCAATCGAAACCGAAACCATGCCACTCTCCTCCCTGGCCAACTAGTTCCCAGAGTGCAACGCGCGCCGTGTTGCATGCAGGGCTTTATGGAAGTAGTCTATAGACCTTTCCAATGTTTACAAAATCACAGTCCAGCGTGCGATCTTCACAGCCCAGCACGTGCGTGTTCGTGGCTTCGGAAAGCGAGCAAAGCACGAGCCATACGCACGAACGCTCAAAATGGCACCGGCCACAAGCTCGTTTTTGGAAAGGTCTATTCAAGAAATAAGCTTTTTCAATATAAGAGACTGTGGTCTAATAAAAGCAGAATAATTAACTAACAACTAAAAATAATCGTAATATCGAGACATTAAAGTATCGTTGAAAAACAGCTCTTTAATTTGACATTAACTTTATAATTGTAAGATACACAGAAAAAAGTTATAAGCCGTCAAAAAAGCACCAAAACGTCATGCACGGTGGGGTTGCACCTTAATGGTTATGTTCCAAATCTTACCCGAGTAACCTGCCTCTTACGTCAGCGGGTAATACCACGTGACATCACGAGCAAACGATCCGCGACTCGATTTTGGGACGCCGGGATAATCACCTGGATACTACGCGGATTGGGTTAGTCTTGGGCTACGGCAAAAAGAAAACACAGCCGCGATGGCAGAAAATAGCAGACGATCCTTTTGATCGTTGAGAAAGTACTCGAAGAGACGATAATATTAATGACGACGCGGTGTTTTCTGAGGTGGATCTACGAGCTCCTTTTACTCACCTTCCTTATGAGCTATATATTGAGATTAAAAATTACTTACTTCTTACAGTTAGACATCAAAAATTTGTTTTTATTAATCAGCGCGATCGCTGTAATTCTAGTCAAGGTGCCCTAAACGCATATATTCCACGCATTGTAATTTGCACAGATTCTGTTTTGCAGAAATTGATTCAGCACGATGTAGCGGTACAGCGCGAGGGTGCTTTCTCAAACATTAAATGTAACTTACGTTCGCTTTGACACGAATATGATTACAATAAAATCTCTGAAGCCTTCACAGCTTTACAAGCGTTATCCCCCCATTACACACATTCTGGGGGAAACCAAAATACTATCTTATCATTTACTGCGTTCGAACATTTTCAGCCTTGAACGTGAGAATACAGAATTCCCTCCAACGTCGAGGACGAGGATGCGGAGAAGCTCCTGTTTACGCTCGCACTCTGATAATTACGAGTATACCTTCCCGGGGAAGGTGCACGGTCTGGATTAGTGCCACTAAATAAGCTACGCTTCAGAGTAACGACACTTGGCCATATTGTGTCTTAAAATCATGGTTGCCAGTTATTTGAAGTTTTATCTGAAATCACAGGAAACGCTTTTCCGTTCTCCACAAATGTTTAAACAGTTCCGGACAGAGCAAAGCAATATTACATGACCTTCCCAACACTGAATCTAATGCTGAGGAAGTGGCACTTTTGAATCATGACGATCGGCAGTTGCGTCTGCTCTGCATACGAGCCAAAATGGCGGCGCCCACAACAATTTCGGGGGACGGAGTGCCGATACTCTAAGCGCAGCTTATTTAGTGGCTCTAGTCTGGATATAATGCAATCAATTCCTGCGTTGAAAACAGCAAAGCGCAATAATCATACGTAAATGGCTGCACCTCATCCTTTGTTATTTCGAACGTCCGCCAGCAAAACCAACGGAGCAAGCGAGCTTTCATGGCTGTCGGTGCAGAAAGCAGACGACGAACAGATCACGTGACGTATATACTCAATTTGATCCGACGTTACCCCCCGATCGAGGAGGGTGGCGTGAGTAGTTACTCCGGAGTAAATAACCCGCTTCTGGAACGCGAGTTCTGACGTCATTGAGTAAGCGCGAGTAAGTTTTGGAACGCCACGGTACGAAACCGCCACTCAGGAGTCGGATCGAGTAAATTTTGGAACACAGCCAAAGTGACGCAAGACTGCTCTGTTTTTTTTTTTTTTTTTTTTTTTTTGTGTGTGTGTGTGTGTGTGTGTGTGTGTGTGTGTGTGTGTGTGTGTGTGTGTGTGTGTGTGTGTGTGTGTGTGTGTGTGTGTGTGTGTGTGTGTCTGTCTGTCCAAGCACGAAAAAACTCTAATCTTTTTCATCCTTGCTACTGTTTTAACATGTAAATAAACATCTGTTTAAAAAAAAGGATCGGTGGCCGAGTGGGCTAGCGCATACCAGCTAGGAGCACGTGGAGCGAAAGCTCGCGCTGCAGAACCCCGTGATCCTGGGTTCAACCTCCACCCCTGCCCGTTTCGATCCGGACAAACATCGTACCGGCGTGCGGTCGTGTACCACTACTGCGTGGTGCACGTTAAAGACCCCAGGCTAGCGGTTGTACTGCACTGGCTAAATTGCTCATCTACAGCTCGTGACTCGTCGCAACTTTGAAATGGCTGACCAACTACGCGCTGTCTAAATATCCACACAACCCCAATTACTTGGTTTAATCTGTCGCGTTCCACTCCTAAAGGCAAAGCTTAAACCTCCTCCTGTTTTTTGTTTTTTCATTCAATTCGCCATAAAAGTTGTTTTGTTATGTCGGTGGTAGAACACCGATATTATTTGTAATTTTCTTCTCAACGAATTCCCATCGCTTACCTGGCGCCTCAAAACGGACCACCCGGCCCTTTCATAATCATTTACATAAACTTTAACCCCTTAACCGTTTTTAGTTTTGGGGAATTTCTGATCCTCAACTGCTTAATTGCTCTCTTCAAGATTACGTTTGTTGCCATCATAATAAAGCTATAGCCACAAAAAAATTTAAGAAATTTTTAAATGTATTTAGTGCTGCCATTTGTTGGCAGAGCCGCAAACTAAGCCATGAGCGAGACTGATTCGTCCAAAACGGCTGAGTCCAAAACACCTGAGAAAGCATCACTCATCTCTGTTGTAGTAGGCTGGATCGCGGATTGCGAGTCCGTCGGTGGCACCATTCAGGCACTTCACGCAAGTCTATGGGAGGAACAAACAAAAGTAGGAATATTCTACACTTCTGCGCGTTGCTGGAAGGCGAGTATTTTATGATGCGCTGCGATATTGTCACGAATGAAGAGTTAATGAAAAAAGAATGACTGAGGAAACTAAACGTTTAATGAAGCGAACTTGTGCCCAAAACAAAAAGGAAGAAGATAACAATAGAGCGTCGCGGGCGTCGAAGTCGGCGAGACAGCAGGATCGAACGCTGAGGCGAAACCTGACTGCGGCTCACCACGTGGAGCCCCTTGTGTACATGCGTGGGCTTCTGGAATAATCGGCGTAGAAGGTTCGACGCGTAGAACACTCGGACCTCCAACAAGCAACAGGATTCTCGAATTTACCAGAACACTAAATTGCAGGAATAAACAAGAAATACGTCCGCCCAGGAATCGAACCCTGGCTTTTCGCGTGGGAGGCAGGCAGAATAACCGTTCGGCCACGCGCGCGTTGCCTACTTGGCCAGCTGCGCGCGCGGCATTACTCCCCCCCTTTAAAACGTGCATTGCCCCGATGCACCACAAAACAAAACAAAGCAAATAAAAAGAACGGTAAACTAAAGAATCGGTCGGAACACATAAGGTCAACAGTCCTATCGAGCGTAGTACGGCTTCAGGCGCACGACGCGGACGACTTCAGGTCGTGGTGGGCGGCGTGATGATGTTCTTGCTCCGTCGGGCATCACCTCATAGTTCAGATCTCCAAGTCCACGATGTACCTTGTAGGGTCCGAAATACCGTTTCAGGAGTTTCTCGCTGAGACCAAGGTGGCGCATCGGTGTCCAGACCCATACCCTGTCTCCGGGCTGGAAATGGACGTCTCGACGACGAAGGTTGTACCGGGTAGCGTCGACACGTTGTTGCTCTTGAATTCGGAGTCGGGCGAGCGGGCAAACTTCTTCGGCTCGTTGAGCAACCACCTGGGCGTCGGGGCTCCCATCGTCGGCTGGTTCGTGGAGTAGCATCGCGTCGAGCATGGTCGTTACTTCCCTGCCATGCACCAGCTGAAACGGGGTTACTCTTATGGTCTCTTGCTCCGCCGTGTTGTAAGCAAACGTGACGTATGGTAACACATCGTCCCAAGTCTTGTGCTCTACGTCGACATACATGGAGATCATGTCGGCGATTGTTTTGTTTAGCCGTTCTGTTTGTCCATTTGTCTGCGAATGCTACGCAGTGGACGGTGGCCGGTGCCACTGAGACGAAGGATCTCTTGCGTCAGCTGGGCCATGAACGGTGATCCACGGTCGGTAAATATAGACTTCGGGGGCGCCGTGCCGGAGGACAATGGACTCGATGAAAAACTTGGCGACTTCAACAGCCGTACCTGATGGAAGGGCTTTTGTCTCGGCGTACCGTGTGAGATAATCTGTGGCGACGATTATCGAGCGGATTTCCGACGTTGGCGGCGGAAAAGGGCCAAGTAAATCCATTCCGATTTGCTGGGACGGCGTGGACGCGGGAGAGATCGGATGCAGAAGTCCTGAAGGCTTCGTCGACGGTTTCTTGCGTCACAAAAAACTCGTGGCATGATCGAGTGAAGAGCTGAATGGTCTTCGCTAGCCTTGGCCAGTAGTACTTTTCTCGAATCCTGGGGCCCTATGTTGCACGTTTTGGACTCCCACGGCGACTACGGAGAAGGAAGTGACGTCAACAACGCAGCAAATGCAGATTGGATGTTGACTGATCTCTCATCAATCAACATCCAGTCTGCATTTGCTGCGTTGTTGACGTCACTTCCTTCTCCATAGTCGCCATGGGAGTCCAAAACGTGCAGCATAGGGCCCCTGGCGAGCGTCCTGCTATAGCCAAGGTGTCCAGCCATTGGGTCGTCATGGCATCCTTGGAAAATTTCTTCTCGAAGACTGGATGGAATAACTAAGAGCCATGCTGTGTTGTTGTTGACGAAATTATCTTTGTACAGCACCCCTTGCCGTATGGAGAAGGTAGGCAGGATTCGTAAGAAAGCACGGGGAACCGTACTCTCTTGTTCCTTTAGATGCTGGATGAGCACTCGCAGTTCAGGGTCGTCTCGTTGGAGTGCTGCCATGTCGCTGACATCCAGAGCGCCGAGGAAACACTCATCGTCGTCGTCTTTGATGCAGGCGGGACCGGCCTCGTCCGGGGCCCTTGACAGGCAGTCGGCGTGAATGTGCTTCAGGCCGGACTTGTACACCACGGTCATGTCGAACTCCTGCAGTCATAGGCTCCACCGGGCGAGGCGTCCGGAGGGGTACTTCAGGTTGGCGAGCCAGCAGAGCGAGTGGTGGTCCGTGACGACGCGAAAAGGACTTCCATACAAATATGTGTGGAACTTTGTTATTGCCCAGACGACAGCAAGGCATTCCTTTTCAGCCGTTGAGTAGTTCGTCTCCGCCTTAGACAGCGTCCGACTCGCGTATGCGATGACTCGCTCTGCTCCGTCTTGCATTTGGACTAGTACCGCGCCAAGTTCGGTGCTACTGGCGTCCGTGTACATCTCTGCTTCAACGAACTGGTCGAAATGGCCAACAATCGGGGGAGTCTGGAGTCTTCGTTTCAGCTCATCGAATGACCGCTGGTGTTCTTCCGTCCACTCAAACTTCACGTCGTCCTTCGTGAGGTTCGCCAGGGGTGCAGACAGCTTGGCGAAGTCCCGAACGAATCGTCTGTAGTAGGCACAGAGACCGAGTAATCTTCTCACGGCCTTCTTGTCAGACGGCGGCGTAAATGCAGCTACGGCGCGGGTATTCTCGGGGTCAGGTTTACGACGTGTTCACGACGAGGCCAAGGAAATTAAGTTCACCATAGGCGAATCGACACTTTGTTGGCTTGAGTGACAGGCCGGCGGTCTTAATGGCTTGAAACACGGCTCGGAGTCGTCTCAGGTGTTCGTCAAAATTCTGTGAAAACACCACGACATCGTCCAGGTAGACTAGGCAGCTCTGCCACTTCAGACTTGCCAGCACAGTGTCCATGACACGCTGGAAGGTGGCTGGTGCTGTACTAAGTCCAAACGGCATCACTTTGAATTCGTACAGTCCGTCGGGAGTGACGAAGGCAGTTTTCTTCCGGTCGCGTTCGTCGACTTCAATCTGCCAGTAACCACTCTTCAGGTCCATTGACGAAAAATACCGGGAGTGGCGCAGTCGGTCTAACGTCTCGTCGATGCGGGGGAGCGGATAGACATCCTTCTTCGTCACAGCGTTCACTCGACGATAGTCCACGCAGAACCGCAGGGTTCCGTCCTTCTTCTTTACCAGGACGACTGGGGACGCCCACGGACTTCTTGAGGGTTGAATGATGTCGTCGTCGAGAATTTCCTGGACTTGATCTTGAATCACCTTCCTTTCATTTAAGGAGACTCGATACGGCGACTGGTGGACAGGGAGCGCGTCGTCATCGGTAATAATGCGATGTTTCGCCATTGGTGTTTGACAAACTTTCGACGACGTGGCGAAACAGTCACTGCATTCGGCGAGGAGATCAACCAGTTGCCGGCGCTGGGCTGGGAGCTGGGAGCTGGGGGTCGAATGTCGAGCGGCGGCGGCGACGTGCTCTTTTGCTGTGACGACGAGGTTTCCTCGGAGATTGCGGTGACCACGGCTGGCGCCTGAAGCTCCTCGACGTGGCCCACGGTTGTATACCCTTCGTTAGGTGCTGCAGATCCTCTCGAAAGTTTGCCACAAGAACAGTTGTACGTCCTTCTTGGAGATCCGTTACGCCTCGTGCGACGCCAATTCCTTTTTCAAGGAGCATTTGGGCGCTGCCTTCCAGAAGAGCTTCACCGTGCATGGCTGCGTCGGTTATGACGGTGACGAAAACATTCGACCGCGGCGGTAGGTTCACATAATCGGCGATAACTTGGATCGCGGTTGACGTCGTGTTAGTCTCCACCGGCATCAGGACAGGCTTTCGCAACGTCAATTGGGTTGCCCCGAGGTCGATGACGGCGCCATATACTCGCTGAGAAAGTCCATTCCGAGGATAACGTCCCTCGCACAGTCTTGCAGAACGATGAACCTCACAGGGCATGTCTCGCCGTGAATTTTGACGCGAGCAATGCACCTTCCCAAAGGCGTGATTAGGTGTCCACCAGCGGTTCGTGTCTGCGGCCCATTCCACGGCGTCGTCACTTTTCGAAGGCAGCGAGAGATCCTCCCACTCAAGACTGAGTAGTCTGCTCCGGTGTTTACGGGAGCCAATGCGTCGTGGCCGTCGATAACAACGTTCAGGTTGTTGGGCACCATTGCAGGGGCGTCGTTGCTATGCGTAGCGTCAGGTGAGTGGGAGCGCTCCGGCGTTCTTGGAGGCTCTTTGCTTGGGGCGTTTCTTTTGTACGAGGGGGCCGCGGCCATCGTGCAGGGGCCCCCGCTTGTGACCGGCTCTTCTATCGATAAACAAAAGATGCGTCGCTCCCAGGAATCGAACCCTGGCTTTTCGCGGGAGGCAGGCACAAAAACCGTTAGGCCAAGCGCGCGCTGCCTACTTGGCCAGTTGCGCGCGCGGCAATATTCATATCAGGTGTTATTAGCTCTAAATTGATATTTGTGAAGCGTTCGAACGCCCGTTAAAAAAATCAAACGTTCCAGAGCACCCACGGCTGAGCTGGAAAGCTTGCTCTCGTAGTGGAGTAAACAAAGGGAACTTGCCGTCGATACGACCGTCCTCGGGGAAGCCCAGAAGTTGATGAACGTCGAAAAGGTTTTATGATGAAAGTGGCCTTCCAGGAGTAAGCCGAATTCCGCGTAAAAAAAAAGCCTTCAAGCTTGTAGTCTGCTAAACCCAAACCATCGAAACCGCCACCGACCCCGCGGTCACTCTAGATAACTCATGTCTCTAAAGCTGCACTACGTTTTTCGCCCAGCGGAGTGACTCTTGACCACAAAACATTTATTTATAAAAACTTGGAGGATTGTCAGTTTTATTTTTTGTGCACAAGCCATTTGACAGGCTTCCTGAAAAGCAGCCAAAAAGTTTCATTGCCGACAACAGCTTAGAAACAGCGGAAACGGCACTTATTCTCGTTTTTTCCATAGAGCCCCATGCATTTGGTGGTGTCAAGCAATGGCTGCCGGTGGTGCCACTCGACCTCAGCAAGAAAGGCATTGATCCGC
This sequence comes from Ixodes persulcatus, assembly GCA_013358835.2. NCBI lineage: Eukaryota > Metazoa > Arthropoda > Arachnida > Ixodida > Ixodidae > Ixodes > Ixodes persulcatus. The sequence goes on from JABSTQ010009032.1 coordinate 54,023, forward strand.
AATCCAGCCAACTATACAATAGACATCGGTGGAAATCACATGACCTATACTCGACCTAAACGGTTGGGGGACGGCTCCACGCTCGTCCAAAGCAGTTAAAGGGGCACTGAAGTCATCTTTGAAAAAAGGTCGTTTTTTATCTTATATTGTTTAAAATCTGTTAGTTCCCACATATACAAAGTCCTATCTAACAAAACCGCCTATTTATCTCAGGGCAATAGAAAAACATGTGGACTGTTTTCTCTCGCGGACTACATTGTGTGGACCAATGAAAGTACGCGCAGATTCCGAATGATTTTATTACAACTCGTTAGGAAGAGAGTCTGATAGGTACACATTCGGATAAGACTCCTCTTTTTCTCCGCGGGCGAAACCATCGCTTGCAACTCGCCGACAAGCGCCCTTCGTCGACCACTTCATTCGGTAGAAAATTCTTCCGAAAAAGGGCGTGTCGCTATCTTTGAACACGCTTTTAACGAGGAAATAAGCTACGCACGGTTGTGGTTTCGGTTTTGTCGGGATGCTTAGAGAGTCTAGATTGAGTTGTCACCACAAAAGGACGATCTCAGAATCGACTTCAGTGCCCCTTTAAGGAGTTAACATTATATATTTTATGTGTTGTCAGGTTGATCATGTTTGACACTTGTCACTAAGCAGTAGTTGACCAGAAAAGGCTCCCACTAAACAAACAAAATCAACCTGCAGATTCTTCTCGTGCTCAAATATCACGGCATGAATCTATAAAGCTGGCGAAAGCGAAAGTGCGCAGTAAATTATTGAAGACGCTTTAATGAGCGACGAATGGGCAGATATCGATTAGTGCAAACATCGACGCATCGTCCAGTGTTTCCATGTCCCACCTCGCGTTCACGTGCACTATACTCTGACGGGTCTGCCCCATCGTTACTTGGCAAATGGAGGAGGTTACAGCCTCAGTGAGCCAATCAGCACGTCGGAGGGAAGCACGTGACTGTACTTCATGTCATTGGTTGCGCGCAGTGCTGCCAAAGACACGGGCGAGAGAGAGAAAGGGGAAAGCCGCTTTTATGCGAATTTTGAGTTGCGGGCTAATCATCTAGGGGAGAAAAGCGAAGCCTTCCTCCTTCCTCTTCTCAAACTTTTTGGGTGACGCTCTCGCCCAAGCACGCCATGGGCTGCCACGTGCTTTGCCCCCGTCGTTCTCATTATCTCGAAGGGGCTGCAGCGTTCGCACTTTGTCAAGTTGCGGTGAAGCGAAGTATAGCGTGCCCGACTCGGTTCTTGATCTCACGGAGTCGGTCTTGCCCAGCGCCGGCGGACACGGTCACGCGTCGATTGCTTGTGCCAGAACACTTCATCCTTCGCTTGGTGTCAGGTGCTAGAGCTCCTCTTTTACTCCACATGTATTTCTGCCATCTTTGATTTTATTGGTTGGTTAGATTTCCTAACCCGCCCCGAGGACCATACGTTATTTATTATGCTGTGCGTGCCACAAAAAAAAAAAAAAAGTGCAATGTCCGGTAGCTTCACCAGAGAAAAAAAAAAGTTTCGCAGAAGATTTTTTTTTTTTTTTGCAGCCCTAAATCTGGAAAAACACGTAATGTGCACATTGTTTACGAAACTGATTTTTTTTCCCTCTGTGACACCCTCCCGTTTCAATTTGCATGAGCAGTGTTCCGGCGCTTGGTTATATAATTGATGTTGTAAGATTCGCGTTAGAACGTCCGGTCAGCAGCCCTACAACAATGGCTAAAATTATTCCCAACAGTCCTTAAATTAACCGAGAGTTCCGTATCTGAAGAGCAGATCAATCTTTCACTGCAGAAACACTAGCATCTTATTTCATTTCTTTTTGTTGGGCTCGATTTTAGAAATAAGGTTGTCAGCAAAGAGTATTTGGCTTGTGTGTGTGGTTGTCCCGCTGATGAGGTCTTGACCTTGTGAACAGTGTCGTCACGCAGGGCCAAGCTAGGGCTTCCTTCCTCAACTTGCAATCCCAAGAGAAAGAGGGGTCGGCCAACTTGCTCCCGGAAAGTCCACCCTGCCGACGTCTTCGACTCCGGTGATCACGAGCGGCACTGTCTTCCCGATGGCCATGGTGTCCATCCGCGTGTCCGGGGGCAACAAGAAGCACATTTTGCTGAAGGCTTTGCAGAGGATCCTCTGGTGTCTTGCCCTATTCTGGCTCGTGTCATCGCTGATGTTCCGGCTGACCAGCGAGCTACAGTGCTGGGGCAAAGACAGGGACCAGGTGGTGGTGCTTGACAACCTGATGACAATTGTCCGTGAGGTCGTCGCTCTCGTTTCCGGAGTCATCTACCACTTCACACGCCCACCGTATCTTGGACTTCCGGTCTGGTGAGTTTCGAATTCAGCGTCGATGTGCTTCTTTCTATCTCGTTGTTTCCTAGTGCCATATATGATGCTGCCATTTTTTAGGAAGGGGAAGGGGCGGGGAGAGAAATTTTTAACGTCAATCCTTAATCGCTCGGACGTTATTCCTACTTCCATACAAACTTGTTTTTAGACAGAAACGGGGGGGGGGGGCAAAAAGGTGAGAAGCAAATTGATGAGGTTCCTGTCCGTCAAAGTGGAGGAAACGATAATTCATGTCATAGGGGTACAGCATGCACGTAGCCAGGATTTTGTTTCGGGGGAGGGGGGAGGGGGGGCGGCCCCCATGCCCCCCCCCCCCCCCCCCCCGGCTACGTGCCTGCTGTACAGGTCAACAAGGGGATAATTTTGCCACGATAGCGTCAAATAAAAAAAAACCTTGATCTCGTGAAGTGCTTTTAGTACCTACATATGACTTTCACTGGCGTTAGTTCGGGCATTATAGCCAGCAAGGATTCTAAAAAGGTAGCAGGAAGTGCTCGAAGAGAGAACGAAGTAACACTCGTGTCACTCCTAAGCTAAAGGCTGAAGCAGTCATGTACAAAGGAGCCCCTCAAAGCTCGTTGGTTTAACAGTGCACCAGCAAACTTGTACAGACTAAAATATTAGAATCGACTACTGCTTCGTAGAAACGATACATACAGAGTAACGTGAATATAACGCGTTACATTCAAGCTGAGGGAAAGCGTTCCTTTTGAATCGCAGTAACAAGTCGTTCCCTAACCAGCTCGCCTGCACTCTCTCACTTCTGACAATACTTATTTTTTCAGTGAGTAATAAGTACCGGTGTTTAGTTACTCCATTTAAGTAACGTGTACACGTATGTGCGCTAGTGAGCTCTGCTGGTGCTTTCTACGCAGGGACAGCTTCGGCCGTCGTCTACGCGTGTCCTGCCACCTTGGAATGCTAGCGTCCGTTGTGCTCTATCTTCCTCACCTCTTCAAGACGTTCCTGTGGTTCAACACCGAGGCCCTCCTGACCCTGCTCTTTCTCTGCGTCGACGTGGGTTACCTGGACTTTGTCAACCTGTCCAACGCCATCTTTGTCGGAGACTACATCGGGTAGCGGACCGCAGTTTTGTGGTTTGCGTGGATGCACGAACACATAGCACGCTAAGGCCCGGGAAAACTAATTCCCATCTAATATATTTGCCCATCGGCCCCGACATTCGATTAATTCGCACGGTGTGGTGAAGATCAATACTAATTTTAATACAGAACGTAATTATGGGCTGGAGTTTACGCGAAAAGCGCTATTCTCGAGTGTAACAGAAAGACGTAACACGCAGACAAGGCCAACATAAAGCACATGTAGCCTATGGTAGACAACGCATAAGCGTACAAAGCCTGTAGACATTTCCAAAAAATTGCATTCTTCACGCTGCCATCTTTGTCTGCTGGGCTGTGAAACGTCTTCTGAGCGTGCGCTGTAGCTCTGCTGTGCGGTAAGTCAGACGCTGCGCATTTTCGTCCGGGTGATAAGCGCTAGAAAGGTCAAGCATACGTAGCCATAACTAATCATACATAATCATATTAGCGAGATCTATTAACATCGACGTAAAAGATTTTCTTTGAAATCTTTATAACCCCCCCCCCCCCCCCCCCCCCCAATCCCCTGCCTTGCGATGACACATTCATTGGAAGGCTATCCTTTAGGACAGTGGTTCTCAACCATTGATGTTTCGCGGACCCCTTTGTGGATCGGCAGGGAAGTTGGAGGACCCCGTTCGTGGTGAGGGGAGGGGAAAGGTATAGGTTAAATTTAAGAATGATTTAATAACTTGATATAACTAAGGGCTGGTGTGAAGTAGACCTCTCTTATTGACATACACACGAGAAAACTCGCCCGAAAACTAAAACATATCTTCTCGACCTGAAAGAAGACAACATTTATGGCCGGGCTTGACTGATGAGGTAGGGTTTCCGGAACCCTAGAATGCCTTTGCGGACCCCAAAGGGTCCGCGGACCCCCATTTGAAAACCACTGCTTTAGGAGAACAGAGAGGTTCAGTTTTGTGGGAGCAAATGCAAGCGCTGTGCGCGTTAGCGTTTCGGGCTCCCCCTGCGGATGTGCGGATGTTGCAATGCGTCAATCCAAGACGGAAATGACAGGATGACAAGAGAGTGATGTTTTCATACAATTTTAGTTTACAAGTTTTTGCGGCACAATTAATATTGTCTTTATACAACCATGTCTCGCCGCTGATTTCAGGTAGCGCGTCTCGACCTGGGCGCGTCCTAACTTCGGTAGTCAAGCGCGGGGCGTCCGCTTGGGAGATGGAGCTTGGCAGCCCTGAAACCCACTCTACTGTATACGTTTCGGCGCCAAAATGGCCGATCAAAGCCAAAATTGAACAGTAACAGCGGACGCTATTGGATGCGCTACTCCGGTGCAACAGTGCAGTTCCTGGAGTGGCCGCTACGGGAGAAATGGCGGCGTTGCGATAGCGTTTAGTTCGGTTCGCGAGTACTGATCGGAGCGACGTTTTTAATGCAGACTTCTATGGCAGTTTCCCAACTGAGGATTCTAGTAACTTTGGTTGCGACAGACTACATACTCCGTTCACCTCCGCCTTCAGCGCTAACTCGCTGGCTCCCGCAGTGCTTTGGTTGCGCGTGCCTGCGCGTTCACACTTGTGTTAGCAAGGGCAGAAAGCTCGCGCTGAAGGCGCTGCTTCGGGTATAAGCTTAAGGGTGAACGGAGTATAGGAAGTATTCACTGGCGGCCATAGCTGTGTGCGCGATTGCTGAGCGCGTGCTCATGGCGAGCTTCCACAGTTCTTTTGTAACGTGGATTCCGCACCATCAAGATTGCCGGTCTTAGCAGCCTATTAATGTGGGCTCGTTCTGAGCATGCGCTCTAGACAGCACCCACAAATATGGCGCCCAGTGAATACTCCTTATAGCACATGGTCTCTTCCCGAAGTGATAGAGAATCGCCAATTAAATAAATAGTATTCACTGTAGCACCTGATGGTCAAAAGACACCCCAAACAGGCAGGTTACGGAAGGTAATGGATGAAAGCGCCACGGCCACTGAGAGCTTAAAGGGCCTCTGATACGCCAAAAAAAATGTTTTTTTTTTCATGCTAGGCGTTGAAATGGCATATCAGGACATTACAAAAAAATTGTTTCACTATAGGGTGTATTCACTGGCGGCCATATCTGTGTGCGCTAATGCTGAGCACGTGCTGATGGCGAGCTTCCACAGTTATTTTGCAACGTGCACCTCGCACCATCAAGATTGCCGGTCTTCGCAGCCTATTAATGCGAGCTCGTTGTGAGCATGCGCTCTAAACAGTGACCTCAAATATGGCGGCCAGTGAATACCTCCTATAGAGTTGCGTAGTTTTTTTTAATAAAAAATAGAAATACGAGGCCCAATCCAAAGTTCCCGCCGTGCACTGTGACGTAACAGTGTACCGCAAGGAGTCGGGGCGGTCAGAAGGGAGGCATCGCCGGAAGTCACGTGAGTTGTATCCCTCCTCGTGCTTACCGCGAGCGCGTGTAATATTTTTTTAAAATAAATATTCTTGTTATTCTCCGCACCCCCACGAGCGATCCAATTAGACAAGGTTTGTTTTATTTGCTTTTCATCGCTTAATGTTGCTGTAAAGGTAGAAGAAGCGGAGTCAGTGAATTGACGTCATCAACTACAATGCCTAGAACGTGCTGTGTGAGGGACTGTCCCGGTATTTCAGCAACTGAAGAAGATATCACACTGCATGCATTTCCGAGAGACATACATCCGCCGCATGTACACCTAGTAAACAAGTTCTACTCATGTTCTAGACAAAATACGTACTTTGTGCTCGCCATTTACTTGTACTTGGTACACTCACTAGTTCGTATTCTTTAGACGGCAGGCATCTTCAGCCTGGAGAGTATCCGATGATTCAACGACCTCGGTGTCTGAACCTTCAGCAATGCGATCGGGCGTATCGTATGCTAGCAATCCTAATTTCTGCAAGCGTTCTAAAATTTGTTTTCAAAACTTGATAGCTTGTGTTGCGCCCAGTATAGCCCTGTATCATCGGACTGAAGGCATGCACTCGTACACTGGCTTGTACTCGCAACGTTTTCATCATTGACCTCCATCATGTCAATCCACTGACTCTTCGTCCTAAAATTTTACAGCACGCAAACTAAAGCGTGCTTCACATGCAGCGGTTTTGGCCTCTAGAGCGGCGCGATTTCTGCCGTCGCGGCGCTCTGGCCAGCACCAGCTAGAGTTCCTGTATAGGCTCCCTACGGGAGCCAGAGTTGCGCGTTTGATTCCACGTGCCACGTGCCGCCCTCGCCGCTATTCGCCGAGATCCTATCACGTGAGGAGCCGTATCAAGTGTCGTGCAGCAAAGTAGACGTTGCACGCGCCCCGGTGTACGTTCCCCTGCTTTTGAGCGCGCCGCGCGCCTCGAACGCGCGGCGCTGCTATTCGCCGAATTCAGTCACGTGAGGAGCTGAATCCACATGCCATGCATGAACGCGCAACTCTGGCTCCCGTAGGGAGCCTATACAGGAACTCTAGCACCAGCGGTTGAGCGGCATGAGCGCCGCAACGGCAGAAATCGCGCCGCTCTAGGGCCAAAATCGCTGCATGTGAACCAGGCTTAGCCAGCGGTGCAGCGATAAAGAGCTAGTGGAAATGAAACTTCGTTTTCTACGATCGCTCGCACGAAGATCAGAATAAAAAAAAAAAGCTTAGGCACGGTAGCGGAGAGCACGAGGAGTGAAACTCACGTGACTTCCGAACCCACTTTTAGTGACGTAGGTCGATGCCTCCCTTCTGACCGCCCCGACACCTTGCGGTACACTGTTACGTCACAGTGCACTGGCGGGAACTTTGAATTGGGCCTCGTATTTCTATTTTTTATAAAAAAAACTACGCAACTCTATAGTGAAACAATTTTTTTGTAATGTCCTGACATGCCATCTCAACGCCTAGCATAAAAATGTTTTTTTTTTTTTTTTGGCGTGTCAGAGGCCCTTTAATAAACGAAAGGCACGCCGAGTCCCAGGCAACTTATTATCGCTCCAGCCAGTGAGACTGCCTCATTAACCGATAAGAACACCGAAGAACAAATCCAAAAACAAGATCATATCAAGTCATGCCCTCCGTTTCTCATGATCTCATTGACTATAGATTTCATATGTTGTGTAACCTCCAAATCGGCCGTTTTGTTTCACCATTAGACAGTTTTAGAACAGAGGGACCCAACTCCTTGGGTCCCCCAAACAACTTGGGCCGTCACACTGTGCAAGCGTAGAAGTTCTGCATATGCGCAGTGTGAAGCCCCAGTCTGCTTGGGGGACCCGATACGTTAGAGGCCCCCATTCTAAAGCTCGCTTTTTGCTGAAACCATGCAATCCTTCCCGACCATATAGATTCATGGCGGCCAACGCCCTGATCTCCTGGGTGTCTCTCCGCTACGCGCTGGGCCTGGCCGCACTGCGAGCGGAGCTCCGTAGCCAACCACGATGTTCCCTGTCGTCCGTGCTGAGGCGTCGGAGGAGGTTGGCCAGACACTTCGCCTTCCCACTGCTCCTGTGGGGCTGCAACTCCGCAGTAGGGGTGACGATCGCGCTTCGGCAGTGCATGATCTCCGTCGGTATGCTCTCCAGCGGCCTGTGGGGGCTCCTGATCTACTACCTCTTCCAGGTGGGTTCTGAAGAAGCTTTAAACTCCGAAAGGTTCCTAATCTTTTTTTTTTTTTTTTTCGGTAGCTATCAACTTGGCTAACCTTTTTTTTGTGTGTGAATTATGAACTACTAAGGTTCGTGGAACGTGTCTCCGATTGCTGTGCTTACCGCATCCTAAAAAGTGGTCCTTCAATTTTCACCCGATGGCGTCATAAATGTGTCGTATTGTCGCCGACCCCGATCCTGGTGGTGTCACGGAAGCGGTGGTGGATGTGGCTGGCGCGTTCTGCTGCAGGTCGCTCTCCATCTTGACAGCCCACGGAAGCTTCTGCAGTCAGGGGTTGGGACGCTGCGACGAGGGCGCCACCACGTTCGTTCAGACTTTTTGCCGGGATTTCTAGCCCCAATCGCCAGGATCGCGAATCCGACAACATGACACGCCGGCTTTGTCATTTGTTGCCAGTTCGGACCACTTTTTATGCGTGGGAGGAATAGGATGCTAAACACACCAGTCGAAGACGCGTTAAAGGTGCCGTAATTATAACTGTCGGGTGCCACAGTCAACGCAGCACGTTGTTTCCTAAAAGTATGTTTCGTGCATGTTTAGACTGCGAGAAGTTGGTCAGCCCCAATAAGCTGGCTAACTTCTGGTATCATAGCGGAGTCAATAATGGATATCTCCTCTGTAGATGTAAAAAAGAGTTTGCGCTATGACACTGAGCATGATGTTTCATCATGCTAAATTGTCACCGCGCAATTGTTTTTAGGTCTAAACGTTTTATTAGCCTTGTCATTCGCCGAGTCGCCGCACTAGATTGCAGGATTGGTTCCCCGAGTGTTTTGCAGGAACGTGGACACTTCATAATTCTGGAAACCCGACCACACGGTAAAATTTAATGTCAGTCTCATCTACTGCCATTAAAAGGACCATAAAATGATTTTCAAGTTTTTTTTTTTTTCCAATTGAACACCCTAAATAATCTTCAATGTTCATAGAACCCGGAGAAGGAACCCGTTTTCGTTTTATTGCCTTCAGTTTTGCACACACACACACAAAAGGTGAAAAACCACGTCGGTTTTTCTCCTCCACTCGACCAGACTCGGCCACCAACATGGGAAATCAGGTGGCCGTGACTTCGAGTATGCCTTTCTACCGGAAACGGCAGTTCTCCCAGCCGAGCGAGGGATCCGGGTCTGTTAAGCGTCGCGTTGCGTCGAAACGACGTTTTGCTTCGACGTTTCGACGAAAGGATGTTTAAACGACGTCACCTAATGACGTTTTCATGAACGACGATTGCTTCGTAGGACTCGTTGGTCCGCGACGCTTGTGCGATCAACGCCATGGATATGGATAGGGCGCAGATGAGTGAAGTGCAGCTTGAAATGTTTCGGTATGGTGAAGTATGAGCCTTGTTCCGTACGCCGGGACGCGGCAAAACGAGGAGTCGCCCGACGAAGGCTGTAGCAGTTCAGCGCCGTCCGCGGAGAAGTGGCGATTACTCAGTAGAAAATGGTAGGTTCATATTTCGGCTGCGAACACAAAACGCTAGAAACGAAGTAATATAAATTCCTACCTGGAATAGACAGCGTGCTGGTAAAATATAATATAAATAATAGGAATAACACAAAACATTTCCAGTTTTAACCCCTGACATTATCTGATCGGCCAATCAGCGCGCGTCACTCCTGGCGCAGCGCGAGTTACGAGCGACACTCGCTCAGGATTACAAGTTGATTCGTTGATCACTTGAGGGAATAATCGAACGATTTTCTCCGTTCTCGTGTTTGGTGTTCTTTCCGTTATTTATATTACATAAATTTCTAATAATTCATTTCTTTGTAGGTGCGCCTGCACAGGCTGTACTGTGATGGCCACCACCCGGGAGAGTGTTTGTGCCGGGAGTGCCCCGCCGCCGTCGTGGTGCTACAAAACCACGGGTGCATTACAGAGAATGCACTTTTTTGTGTTTTTCTGCCAGGACCTCGTCGTGCTGTCGTTGACACTGCGGCTTATGCAACCGGATGTTGAACTTGGTCATTTCCCTTGAGAGTATTCATCGACAATTTCATCGTTTGCGAGCAGAGTTCGAGTGACACACTACTCCCCATACAAAAATGTCCTATGGTCGGCTATAAAAAATTCTTTGTATGGTCGACTTTAGCTATTTGGCCCAATTAGCTAAAGACTTTTCTATGGTTGTCTTTAGCATTTTTATGGTCGTCTTTATAGGCCTCTTTATGTTTGTCTATGGCTCTATCACTGTCCAGCCATAGCGCTCTATACGCCTCGCAAGTGGGCTCATTTTCGTCTTCTGCGCATGAGAAAGGAAGTAGCGGTGACGTCAAAACGCCGAGCCCTGATTGGCTGATCGCGACCCCCTATCTGAGCGTCGTTTGCTCCTTTGCAACGTCGTCTGCTCGCAACGTCGTCTGCGTCTGTCTTACCTTTCCTGCGACATTCGGAAGTGCACGTCTTTACGAGCGAGCTCGACTTCGCCTTTCAGAGAGGGTAGACGAAATAACTCGAGCGGTACGTTGTTTTTGTCTAACAACTAGCTGACGCGCATCAAGGATGGAAGTCAAAGGACTAACTGGCGAGCTGTCCCGAGGCGCCGAGGTTTGTTTGCTAAGAACCGAGAGTGAGCGTGTTAGTGTCCGCAAGTTCTCTCCCAAATACTTTTTCCCTCCTTTCGTGTGCGGCGAGACTCCTCACTCTTTAACGTTAACGTCGTCTGCTTTACGTCTGCTAGTCAAAGCGATGGCTGCTTTACCTTTCCTGCGTCTGTCGGAGATTCACCGCTTTTTCACCGGCAAGAGTCACCGCTGCCTCGGAAAACAAGGAGATGACAAGAGGAAGAGATTGACCTCTTAATCTAAAATTAAGGTCAGCGATCAAAGTATAATACGGGAAGGGTTCACAAGGGTCGCGCGGGCATATTCCATTCAGCACGCCAGCCGGTCGTGGGCAGACGGTCTTGGCCAAGCACCGTCGGAGCACCGCTGCGCGTGAGTCGGAGTGCCTGCTAGGCCTATCTGCCGAGCTCGCTTGGTCGGGGTCGGTGGAATCGTGGCCGTTGGAGCATTTCCCGGGTGTTTGTGGATCCAGCGTTCTTGTTCGTCGTGGTTTATTTCAAGTACGTTTTACTTTTTTTCTTGCTGCTTGAAGTCGGGACGCGCGAGAAGAGCACGTAGAAAAATAAATGTCCGTTGGTCGTCACGACCAAGTAACTGAGCGACGCTGTCCGCCATGTTGATTAGATCGTAAAAAAAAGTGTGTAAGATAGCTCCGGAGCTGTCGTAGGATTTCGTCGTAACCTGCGCAAAACTTACGAACATTTCGTTTCGTGAATACGAATAAGGGCCTCTGACACGCCAAAAAAAATATTCTTTTTTCATGCTAAACGTTGCAATAGCATATCAGGACATTACAAAAAAAATTGTTTTACTATAGAGTTGCGTAGTTTTTTTATAAAAAATAGAAATACGAGGCCCAATTCAAAGTTCCCGCCGTGCACTGTGACGTAACAGTGTACCGCAAGGTGTCGGGGCGGTCAGAAGGGAGGCATCGCCGGAAGTCACGTGAGTTGTATCCCTCCTCGTGCTTACCGCGAGCGCGTGTAATATTTTTTTTAATATTTTTGTTATTCTCCGCACCTCCACGAGCGATCCAAGCAGACAAGGTTTCTTTTATTTGCTTTTCATCGCTTAAAGGGGCACTGGCACACCAAAATCATATTTTTTTTATTATCCGAAACGATTGAAAACGATGCCGGGACATTACCCTCAAAATTTGAAACTTTAAAATTCAGTATTTGTGAATTAAAAAAAACAATTTCCAAATGCCGAATTTGAAGTTCCCGCGCGGTCCGCGCCAGTGCAGTGAGTCACATTTTGCGGTCTCCTGCGACTCGACTTTCTTTCGGACATCCGCCGTTGTCACGGCGACCGCAACCGAGGAGGAGGTGAGGGATAGAAAGGCGCCGGCGGGAAAAAACCGGTCTTTCTCCGACTCGCCAACGGGCGCTGCCAAGTTTTCCGAGGGAGGGTACAAATCTAGGAAGCAACATCACACCGAACTCTGATTTCTGGTATTTCAAAAAGAGGGGCCGTAGTGCGTTCGCAATTGCGTTAAAAAACATGTTTTATGATGGCTGTTATTAAATGTTATAGAAATGTCACCTACAAAGCTTCTAAATTTCCTGATTTTTGACGTCACCGATCAAAAGAAGCGAGGAGGTGACCGCGGGAAATACAAATGCCAAAACTAAAAAGGCGCGCGCGCTCGCGGGAAAATTTTTTTTCGCGATGCGGTTTTTTTTGCGTGTCTATGACTACAAGTTGCATCGTTTTAGACAATAAAAAAAAAATACGACCTTTGGGTTGTCAGTGCCCCTTTAATGTTGCTGTAAAGGTAGAAGAAACTGAGTTAGTGAATTGACGTGATCAACTACAATGCCTAGAAGGTGCTGTGTGAGGGACTGTCCCGGTATTTCAGCAACTGAAGAAGAGATCACACTGCATGCATTTCTGAGAGACATACATCGGCCGCATGAGCACCCAGTAAACAAGTTCTACTCATGCTCTAGACAAAATACGTACTTTGTGCTCGACGTTTACTTGTACTTGGTACACTCACCAGTTCGTATTCTTTAGACGGCAGGCATCTACAGCCTGGAGAGTATCCGATGATTCAACGACCTCGGTGTCTCAACCTTCAGCAATGCGATCGGGCGTGTCGTATGCTAGCAATCCTAATTTCTGCGAGCGTTCTAATTTTTTTTTTCAAAACTTGATAGCTTGTTTTGTGCCCAGTATAGCCCTGTATTATCGGACTGACGGCATGCACTCGTACACTGGCTTGTACTCGCAACGCTTTCATCATTGACCTCCATCATGTCGATCCACTGACTCTTCGTCCTCAAATTTTACAGCACGCAAACTAACCCACGGTGCAGGGATAAAGAGCTAGTGGAACTGAAACTTCGTTTTCTACGATCGCTCGTACGAAGAGCAGAATAATAAAAAGAAAAAAAGTCTTAGGCACGGTCGCGGAGAGCACGAGGAGTGAAACTCACGCGACTTCCGGTTAACCCACTTTTAGTGACGTAGCTCGATGCCTCCTTTCTGACCGCCCCGACACCTTGCGGTACACTGTTACGTCACAGTGCACGGCGGGAACTTTGAATTGGGCCTCGCATTTCTATTTTTTTATAAAAAAACTACGCAACTCTATAGTGAAACATTTTTTTTGTAATGTCCTGATATGCCATTGCAACGTTTAGCGTGAAAAAAAAATATTTTTTTTGGCGTGTCAGAGGCCCTTTAAGTTTGGTCTTACGCATATTTTTGGCGTAAGATCGTTTCGTGAATCTGGCCTCTGCACTTTCGAAAGTCGCAGGAAAGGCAAGACAGACGCAGACGACGTTGCGAGCAGACGACGTTGCAAAGGAGCAGACGACGCTCATATAGGTAGTCGCGATCAGTCAATCAGGGCTCGGCGTTTTGACGTCACCGCTACCCCCTGCGCAAGAAGCAGACGAACTTGCCCTCCGCATAGCTTTTCTAATGGCTGGCTCTCTATAGCCAGCATGCTATAGCTGCCTATGGCTTTTCCTTTGGTGTCTTTAGCCATTTATATGGTCTGCTGAAGAAGGCTGTATGGGTTTCCTATTGCTCTTTTTAACCAGCACACTCTAAAAATTGTTTTTCAAGCTCCCCAGACTTTAGAACGCTATATGGTAGATACAGATACATATACATCACGGAAAACACAAAATACGCAGAACACAAGCAGAAGACTCCCCCGCAAAACAGCAAGAACGCAGCGACACCGGACCCCCCACAGCTCTTTACGTACGCTAAGTTCGCACTATCTCTATATATGGCTGTCTTATTTTTGAATCCGACTTGGCCGGTGACTGCCGTCATTTGCCGCATAAACACGGAGAGGCGGAGCAAATATTACTCGTACTTAATACATTATTTGAATTGTCTCTTGGAGTAGCCCCCATCTCTTAATTCCACAGCCTGAAAAAAGCAAATGTAGATCATTCGGCTAATTAACTAAAATGTAATAATTATATTTTTAATAAGTTTGATGAATCATGTTGACATTGCAGTGATGAAATGCAGTACACTGATGATGAAGATTGTAATTAAGCTATTGCTTGATTGCAGTGTTCAATGCCGGTTTAATCTATTTTCACTTTTGGGGGTAATAATTAATTTTAATTGTTGCACAAGTATTTCAATCGATTTTTGAAACAAACAATATTACTGGTTTTCACGACTCATTACAGCAGCAGAGAACATATCTTGAGTCATGCTTTGCCACCCACCGGTACTACAGAAATTTAGTATTGCTTTAATTTTCTAACCTGGAGCGTTTTTCCTATAAAAAGTATGTGCCGGTAGTGATTTTCTATAGGCATGTAAAGAAAATTGAATGGTTCGTAGTCTTTAGACTCGGGGCCATAGAAGTTTCTATAGGCGGATAAAGACAATTGATTGGTTTCCAGTCCTTTAGACTTGTGACCATAATATTTTCTACAGGCGGGTAAAGAAAATGTATTGGCTCCCAGTCTTTAGAAACAGGGCCATAGATTTTTCTATAGCTGGCTGTAGCTGTATTTATGGATTTCTATAGCCATAGCGGGTGATAGCCTTCCATATAATTTTCCATAGACGACCATAGACCATTTTTGTATGGGTTGTATGCAATACGGAAGCTAAATTTAACTAAAATGCTCAAAAAAAAAAGAAAAAAAAAAAACACTCCGACATTGTGGATGTTGCGGTACTTTTCTGGTTGGGGTAAGCTACCGCCCATTACAGGAACTTTCGCCACAACTCGTTTATTATTCCCCCCATTCATACACTCAGCTTCGTTGCGAGCGTTCGAGGGAGAGAGTGTAAGAAAGAGACCGCTCGTATTTGCCAAAATTTAGTATTTAGCCTTCCTGATTTCGCGGGCTAGTATCTTTCTGATCCCGTGAACGATACGCAGTCTGTAAACTTCTCTTCAAAATCGTTTCATAGCCTCTGTAAGTGATCGACGAATCATACCTGTTTCACATGCAGCGGTTGCGCGGCACAAATTGCATGGTCTCATTTCACGTGTGTTGTCTATAAACTTTTTTTTCTTTTTTTTCTTTTTTTTTCCGCTGCGACATTTAACGCCATTTGCAGCAAGCGGACGCGCACAATGAGTTTTAGCGGTCTCGAATAACAATCTGAAAGCCTTAGGTTTCGGTTTCTTCTTTAATTTTACTTTCCTAAAACAACATAACCATCTAAAACGGTCACTTCTCCTGTCCTTTTCTCTTTCAACTTCCTCTTCTTTACTAAAGATTAAACCGATCAGTCTCGTGTCAGCCGCGCCTGTGTGTGGTCGTCCCATTTCGGCCCTTCAGACACCACACCAACATGGCGAGGTTCTGACACAAAAGGAAAGAGGAAATGGGGACGCCACCTTGACAAGCACAGTTCCAAGGACAGCAGTGTCGGTACAGCGGGGGCAGGAGGAGCTGCGGGAAAATCGGCCCCAGAAGGATATGCCCCAAACATTTCAGATATTCCTTGCAAAATATTCGGAGGAAAGGGAAAACAATTCCCCTCCTCAATCTCCCGAACAGTTCTGACGTGACCGCTGAAGCAAAGAAGCTAAGCCCACCAATGAAAATGAAAAAAAAAAGGAAACCGCAAACCAGCGCTTGCGTATTTTCTCTGCATGTCGTCTGCTTGAAAAACGTGAAAACGCGGCATCCTGCGCAAGCTTTCCCGCCATGCTTCTCCTTCTGGCACGTGGTTCTCCGCCGCGCTATGAATGGCCATCGCGGATACTGCCGCTCTGCTGTCGCGAAAGATTTCTAACTTTCTGGAATCTAGTATAAGTTAATTCGAGCGCGTTATAATCAATACTTAAAAACGAAAGAATAAAAACGTAACGTACACGGACCACCAGTGGCGTACCAACTTGTTTTTGAGTGTGTGTGTGTGTGGGGGGGGGGGGGGGCAAACCAACCACCCCCCCCCCCCAGGGGCCGGGGGGCGGTGCCCTTGATACCCCTTGGGCGCCGCCGGCCAGTGTTTGCCTTGCCCAGTGGCGGCTGTTTCAGAGGGGGCAAAACACATGCCTTGCCCCCGCAGTCTGAGAGCTGGGGGGGGCGAGTGCCCCCCA
Source organism: Ixodes persulcatus (assembly GCA_013358835.2). NCBI lineage: Eukaryota > Metazoa > Arthropoda > Arachnida > Ixodida > Ixodidae > Ixodes > Ixodes persulcatus. The sequence goes on from JABSTQ010009032.1 coordinate 70,214, forward strand.
TGCCCCCCCCCCCCCCCCGGTTGGTACGCCCATGCGGACCACCACACTCTCTCAGATAACTTGCTATTTGACAGAGTGTGGTCGTCCGTGTACGTCTTTTATGTTATTATTCTTTCGTTTTTAAGTATTCTGGAATCGCGCCGCTCTCACGCTGAAGCGGGTTTCACACGCAGCGATTTTGGCCCTAGAGCGGCGCGATTTCTGCCGTCGCGGCGTTCTGGATAGCCGCAGCGGCTGAGCGGCACGGTTCCACCGTGGTTGGAAATTTTTCGCTGCGGCAGAGGCAGCTTTCTCGCTGGCCTCTCACAGCGCGGCGGGAAATCACGTGACAGAAGGAAAAACATTGCGGGAAAGCTGGCGCATAGGAGGGCGGCGTTTTCGCGTTCTTGAAGCAGACGACAAGCAGAGAAAGTACGCAAGCGACTGCTTCGCGGTTTCTTTTTTCCGGCGGGTCGAGCTTCTTTGCTTCAGCAGTCGCGTCGAAATTGTTCAGGAGATTATGGAGGAGGGGGATTGGTGTCTCCTTCCTCGGAATTTTTCTTAATGAATTACGCGGCTCTTTTTTACGTTCCTCACCTGAGTAGCGAGCGCAAGAGACGCTAATCGGAAGCGGCTTATGCGAACGCTAGTGAGAAAAACAAAAGAAGAAGAACTGAGCGACATTGGCGTGTCTTTTCCAACACAGATCGTCACACCAAGTAAGTCAAAATGTATCGCGCCCAGTTCAATGAACTCATTATTAGTGAAGTGTCGAAGCGTTGGGCTCTTATGGACGCTCAGCTGAATGAATTTAGGAACAATCGGACCAAAGAGAAGCTCTGAGATGAGGTGACTAAGGTCATGAAAGTGATGGACAAGACCGGTATGAAACCACTGCAGATTTCGGAAATACCAACAACTCCAATGCCGTCCAGGAGGTTCGGGTCGGCCATATCAGTTGGGGTCTTTACATTCGAAGAAGGCGCTGCCCGTGACGCTGCTGAGGATGATCCGAGGTTTCATCCTCTGCGACAACGAAGTTCGAAAAAAAAAAAACATAAACAAGTAAGACCAAGGTTTGTTTAGTATTTTAAACGCTTTTTTGTTTTATTAATGTGAAATTAAAGGGGAAACTAAAAACTACGGCATTAAAATTGTTGTTAGAAGCCGCTGTAACCGACTGTGCGCATCTGCTTGCTGCAAACAACATTGGCCATCGCGACAGCAGAAAACGCTCATGGGAAATGAAACCTCGCGATCCGTGCCGCCGCGCCGCTAGCGGCAGCGATTTCGGCAGCGGAATCGCTGCATGTGAAACCCGCTTGAGGTAAAGCTTGAGGCTGGCCAGAGCGCCGCGGTGGCGGAAATCGCTCTCCGCTCGAGGAGCAAAATCGCTGCACGTGAAACGCGCATCACCTTTTAATCCTGACTACGAAGGGTCCCTACCAAAACGCCGAAAATCGAGAGGCCGAATTATAAAAAGGCCGAACGTCAGAAAACCCGAAAAGTTGAAATGCAGAAAGATCAAAATGCCGAAAAATCAAAATGTCGAAAAATCATAACGCCGAAAACTACAAAAGGCAAAAACAAACGACGCGCTTTGTCACTTCCACTTTGTTCCTTTTGCGCCAAAGCACTTTCAATTGACACGAGCCTTTTTAGATCGTTCTACAAAGACACCGGTATCAATGTAGATTAAACAGATGTAACATTCCGTACTTTGCTATTTGTCGCAAACCTAGGCATAGCAGTAGGGCAAGGCAGCTCTTATTAGTCAGCGGAAAAAGCAGCGCTGTCCAGTGTTCAGAGAACAAGAGAAGCAGCAATGTGCGGCAGTAATCATTTCACTGATTCAGAGGGACATAGACTAAGACGTAATTATGTGTTCTTAGAAGAGAAAAGAGAAACCTAATTGCAAAGACAGTTATGTTTACGTACTTGACAAGGAAGTTGGTTCTAGACACTATTGGAGGTACGAAAAGCAACGCGAATACGACGCTAGACTGATTACCGACCTTCTTGTAGAAGGTATTCACAAGATCATCTCAAAGACAGTGACCCACGCAAGTCATGCTCCAGGTATCTGCAGGTTACAGTCTTTCTACTCAAGAACGGAACAAAGCTCTGGCGGCGGCCTCGCGTGAGGCACCCGTGAAGATTTTGCAGCACAAGTCACGGCAGATGTAGCAGCGTCTTCAAAGGAACACCTTCCAAGCAATGAAGCCTTGCGCCAGATTGTGAGAAGAAAGAGGAAAGCGGACTGCCCACGCGAGCAGTCTACTGCGCAGGCGCTCATCATCAAGGACGAGTTCAGAACAACTTTAGATGGCCGGGAGTTTCTGTAGTGCGACTGCCCCAGCGCAGATGGAGCACGGCTCTTAAAGTTTTTTCACCGACGAAAACTTGAAGAAACTGAGTGACACTCCGATGTGGCTCATGAAGGGAACATTTATTTGCCGCTCTTTGAGCAGTTATACACAATTCACGGTTATCTTCATGGCCATGTGTTCCCTTTAGTTTACTGCCTCATGACTCGACGAACCCAGATGACATACGAGGCACTTCGAAGAAGTGTTGAACTTCGCCGCAGATCTTGGAGTTGCATTTCATCCGAAAACCGTGAGTAAAAACTTTGAATTGGCAGCAATCAACGCTATTCGGTCGTTGCTCCTGTCATCGGATGTGCATGGTTGTCTGTTCCACTTGTGCCAATCAGTATGGAGGAAGGTGCAGCACCTAGGTGTGTCAGCTCTCTACCAAAATGACGTAGATGGGTAGATGGCGTCACCATCAAGGTGAGGCAGCTTGCAGTCCTTTCGTTCTTGCCCATCAAAGAAGTACGAGATGCCTATGCGTCCTTGAAACCACTCTTCTCGCAAGAAGCGTCTGTTCTGCTGCGATGGTGGGGGGACAACTACCTGCTTTGGAAATCACGCCGCCGTGTTGGCCGTGTAACTCCAGCGTTATCTGACGAGGTCCACCGGTATTCCCGCCAACCCTCTGGAATGTGCTTGCCCACTCTGAGAACGGGTTTTCAAAAGGCATTAGCTCCGTTGAGGCATGGTACCGACGATGGGAGACATTGGTTGGCGAACATTACGTAAGCGTCTTCGGGCTCATCACCATCATGAAAAGGAAGCAAGCTACAGTCGAAGACGACATCGAAGGAGCGATCAGTAGACAACCCCGCCGTCCACTAAGCAAGAAGCAAGATGTGCGCAAAAATCTTTTGGCAGCTGCTCTGGGAAACCGGGACAATGTCGACGTTCTAAGCTATCTTCGTAGAATTGCACACAACTTATCCGACTGAAATTCAAAGAAAGAATTGCTCGGGTTAGCGACAAGATATGCAGAAATAAATTTTTCCTTTTCTTAAAACTTGAATTATTCGAAGAGGAGCTATATTCAGGGAGAGCGGCGAGAAGTTTTGGTGGCGCCCTCCTGTGGTTCCCCTTTGTGACGTCATTACCTTGCAAACAACAAGTTAGATGGTGTTTGTTATTAGCATGGTGGAAGCTTGAAATCATTGCGCTCTTAAAGGAACACTGCCAACACCGTCAAAATTAAAGTTCTTTCATTCCTCTTATTTCCGTCGATGAAAATCCCCTTTCCGACGTCATAGTCAGCGTTCGGCCAATCGTGGAAGGCCGACCACAGCGACGCTTTCGGTCGGGCACGGGGCTAATTAGAAAATAGGACGAAAGCGCGTGCACATCGGCGGGCGACACCTATCCCCTAACTTTGATTACATTGCCAAAAAAATGTATCTCCTGTTATAGCTAGGTGATACCGGCGTAATACCAGCATTTTGATGTTTCGGCATTTCGATGTTCCGGTGTTTTGACTTTTCGGCTTTTTGAAATTCCGACGTTTTGAATTTTCGGTATTTTAAACTTCGGCCTTCTGAGAAATTAACATCTTGATTTTCGGCGTTTTGAACGCCTCCCGACTACGAGTGTCGCTCGTGCCTCGAGCTGCGCCAGGGGTGGCGCGCGCTGGTTGGCCGATCAGAGTCAGGCGACGAAACTGACATTGAACTTTACCCATGTGGCGTGGCAATGATGAAACGTAGGCGGCGGAGATCCCAACCACTCTTTTCCCAGGTTGTGCACAACGTGTGGACCCTGGTCCTGGTGGCCTGGGCGGCCGGGTCGCTCAAGAGAAGTCTGAGCGACGCTCTTCGTGCCCGTGGGCAGCACGCGGCACCGTTGATGCAGGACAATCCTGACGCCCTGGACTTCTTCTCGCCCGACGGCCGTTTTTTGGTGCGGCTGCTGAGCGCCTCGCTTGGCTACGGCGTCGTCCTCTACCAACTCACCGTTCCCTACGCCTTGGCGGTCCGCGGTACGAAGCCTCCAGCGGACTATGGACCCTGTGGGCCCCGATGCTGCTAGGCGCAGTCTCCAAATATACACCAGTCCAATTTGGACAATACCAACATAGCTAAGACGCAATACCAAAACGCTGCAATCAACGTTATTAGATCAACTCAGTTGTGGAACTCCCGCGGAAGGGGGTACCCCCTTCTCCCCCTAACCCCGCCACCCGTCGTTTGAAGCGAAATCAAGAGGCTGCGTTTCAAACCTGTATCCTTCAGACACGCAGCCACTTTAGCAGAGCTAACGCTGAAGATAATGCTGCCTCATCTCTAGCGTTCGCTCTGTTTAAGTGGAAAGAGGTGGGAGGAGCTTCTCCTGAACTCTTAACGTTACCAGCGCAACTGTAGGCGCTGTACTTTAATACCTGTGTAACTGTAGTTGCCATATTGGGGAGGAGGAGCGACCGTGACGCCCCAAGCGGTTAACTTTAGAACTACACGGATGGGGACAACAAATACAATAGGGAGTTTTAGCAGGTCGTTTCCACACGAACGGTTCGCCCTCGAACGCATCGGCGACGCCACTGCGCATGCGCGCGCGAGTCGTTCGGGAAGTCGGGAGGCTCTTCTCGTTCGTTTCTCCCATTCCGGCCGCTGGAGTCGTCACCGCAACGCCGCCAGCACCGTTCACGACTCGGGTAAAAAAAAGATGGCGGTCGGTTCGGCGACTGCCTTCGCCGACCCAGCCGAGCGTTAGGCTTAGGACAGCGGGAGGAGATTTGCCGTCCTTTTAGTCTGCTTCATTTCAGAGGTTGAACCAAATCATTTCGAGGACTGCTCACAGTGGTAAGCGATCGTGAATGCTGTAAACTACGCATGCTAGTAAATATTTGCGATCTGCGGGCAGACTGGCTGCCGTGGCGACCGCGAGCAGACGAAATCATTTGGTTCGACGGCACACAACGTGAACGATCGTTCAAGTTCAGGATGACGGAGACACACCACATACCTTTACGGTCGTTTAGATACTTTTTACTCCATATAGCTTCGTAGTTCTTGAAATTCCGACCGGCAAATGTTACATCGGCCGTCTTGTTTACATCAGTCGTACGCCGGAAACACGAGCCGCCACCACGGTGTCCGCCACGGATTTACACGTTGCAGAATGTTTCACATGTTTACTAGAAGATGGCGCCACCGTTAAGTACTATCATCATCATCGTTTACACGGTCGCGCAACTTTCACGATTCGCTAAAGTATGTCAAATTTCACGTACGGTTTCACGGAACGGACCAGCTGTACCGTTCGTGATTTCGGAACCGTGTGCTTGAAAAACGACTCGCTAAAACTCCCTAATGATTCAGCGCTCGGCCGACATAACCGAACGCGGCGTCAGCGTTCGGCTGGAGTTCGTGTTCTCCGGAGAGGGGGAGGAGGGGCTCTTTTGTTATCCCTCCGGCCTGCATGAACAATGCAGCATGCAGGGTCCCAGCTCAGCACAAAAGCCGAAGTGGGTCAAGCTCGCATTCTCTGAGGATAGATCCGGCACTTAACGTCGCTCCGTCGATTGTTAGTATTTTTTACATTAAACTGTGCCCCGCGCTCTATTGTAGAAGATAACATGGACACTCCCATAAGGCCTCTAGGCATGTGCACAGGCCTTGTGTTGAGTAAACACCGGGTATGGGGACAACAAACGGGTCAGAGCGCCCCCTATAGTTCGATCTCCTGCCCAATAGCTGCCGGTCCCCCAAGAAACGGTGGCACGCCGAACGTCCAGAGGGGAGGGGGTGAGGGGGTACTGCTTGTGGAAGCAGCGTCTATGAGCAGTTCCGTGGCTGAGTTGATATGATACTGTCAAAGGCAAGAGACGCCTATAATCGGATACAATTTAAGAATGTACCATATAACACCAGTATACGTAACACCCACGGAATCTAATAGCGCAGCGGCTCAACTAGGAAGGGCAGTGGCCATGACGTGTGAGCGCCATACGAACCAACTCCGAAATCGGTACCGGTCCGAAGACCGTTTCTGCAACGGTCTGTTAAACATTCCGGAAAATGGTTTCTGGTTGGCATCATTTCCATCGTTCGTGCGTAGGGCGCGTAATTTTATCACTTTCCGAAGCGACAAATATACGCGTGTTGCACTGTGCACGATGGGCTGTGGGTTTGTAAATATTGGAATGCTGCAATGTTTATGAATAAGCTCATTTGCTCCCCAAAACTGTTCGCACTGCACACGCGCAAGAGTTATGCCTTGAAAGACCGAGTCATCTGAGCATACCCAGTTTTATAGCAAGCACGACTTTTTGGCGTGACGTCAACAACATACTTTATCCGCTGTCAAGCACAAAGTAGTACCCTTTTGTTTTCTAAATAGTTGTTTGAAATTAGTCGTAATTTTCTAAGTGCGGACGCTCGCGAGATTCAGGAAAGATCTGTTCTCTTTATTTGACTGTGCGCTTTCCCAGTTCAGTCAACGAACGACGACCACTACTTATAAACAAGCCAGACATAACTTGGTTCAAGCGTCTCATACTCTTAATCTTTACAGCAAGCGACCAAAACGCATGTCTGCGGAAAGCATACAACTGAAGATTTCTCGGGTCGACAAATAACGGTTTCTACACGCCTTTCCGGCGCTTATCACACGGGCTGTGGACATATGCGCATCGTCCGCTATTGCGCTGCGCGGAAGGGAGCCACTGCGCATGCTCAGAACACGTTCTACATCATACGAAGATGGCAGCGCGTAAAAGGCGTATTTTGGAATGGTCTCGAGACATCAAATCTTGGAGTGAGGATACTTCAGGCAGTAAGATTTTGGATTGCATATGGATTCTACCGCTATGCCCGTTCTATCGGGTCGCCTCCCCTCCAACTTCCGCTTCCTCCTTAAACATTGCAAAAAAATACCCGAGGCTCGAGGGTACTTTGGTTGTATATTTCATAGAAGAAAATCGGCAGACAAGTGAAAGAAACTCTTTGATTGACTCTTCTCACGTCGCCTCCCGAGGTCGATGGGCTGTCGAAGGGTCAGAATCCTCATCGTTAGCTGACGACGGACCAGTCCTTGGACGAAGCCGAGTTACGTCCGCTGGGCGGGAGTACAACGACAGCAAAGCCCGCCAGCCCGCAGGGCAGAGAAGCCACCTGCTCCCAGAGGTCCTGCGCGGGTCGAACACGCCGTAGTCAATTAAGAATTTTAGCAAACCATTACCGTGTTCGCGTACCGCACTCCCGGAGCCTTTAAATCACGCTTTTAAGCGCGCGCCCGGTTGATACCGTGACTGCGGGGCGCGCGCTTAAAAGCATGCCTGAAAGGCTTAGGTAGTGCGGTACGCGCAACACGGTAACGGTTTGCTAAAATTCACCATTGACACATCCTTCCGAAAGAAACGACCGACCCATATCATAGTGGGGTCGAATAGGACAGTTTTAACACTATCGTTTTTGTGCAGTTTAATGAGGCACATAGAAACAAGATTAATGGCCCTAAATGTAGCGTTCAAAATTATTCACATCACATTAACATCACTTTGTACTAACCTTTCTAGAAATGTAAAAACATAATTGAAAGTGCTTGGTCCGCTTCTGTTTTTGACCTATAGAAATGATATAGGCTACGGAACTACCTCCAAGATAAGATTATATGCAGATGGTTGTGTGTTAAACAGGGGTATACATAACCAGGGTGATTGATAAAATACTCACAGGGTGCAACGAATGGAAAATGAAGCTGAATTTTGCAAAGTGTCATTGTATCCACTTCAGCAGAAAGCGTCTAAACATACAGACTAATTACTATCTAGATACAAATCAGATTACCTTTGCGAAAAATGTGGTGTTTGGGTGTTATTTTTTTCATCTAACCTAACGTGTAGTAGTCATGTTGAATTTATAACAATGAAAGCCGAACGTGTTCTTAACTTGATAAAGAGAAACTTTAAACAAGCACCTTGTGACGTCAAAGAAATACAAAACATTTCTAACGTACGTTCCCTATTAGAATATGCGGCTATAGTATGAGATTCTGACACTAAAACCTAAATTAATAAACTTGAGGCAATCCAAAATCTCTCTTTCCGTTTTGTTACTAACTCTTATCATTTTGATATCAGTGTCACGGCATTATAAATATCATTGCCATGGGACTCGCTTGAACTTCGCCGGAGGTTATCAAGGTACTCTTTTCCGAATAAAGTGGTTCGTAAACGTACCGGTATTGATAGAAACATTTACCTGAAACCCCCCTACTTTTACCTCCCAGAGATCCGGCCACACGAAAAAAAATACGAGAAATAGCATGCTGCACATCTGTTTTTCAATCTTCATTTCTTCCCACGAACAATAAATCAGTGGGATAGACTGCCCGAAGCTGTGGTTTCGGCTTCGGATGAAAACTTTTGATTGTCTTCTAAGTCGTTGCTTACGTAAGAATGAACCATGACACGTATTGTTTTTCATTTTGCTGATGTAAGCAGCTTATACTAGATACTCGTATGTGAGCATGTATTGGTAATTTTTGCATTTCGATTTGTGTGTTTGTTGTGTTTATGTGTATTTTACCCCCCCCCCCCCCTCCCTACAATAATGCCCCCAGGGCGAAATGTAGGTAGCGAATAAATAAATAAATAAATAAATAAATAAAACGTGTTCCGTTCCACCCTTTCCCCAGAGAGGAATGGTACACATGAAAGTTTGCGCTAAAATTGTATTAGTGAATATTGAGGCAGACGGGTCTTCCTCAGAAATGAAGCCCGATAGCAGTCGTCTTTTTTCCTCCAATTGTCTGCGGTTTTGAACCGGGAATAGACCTTTTCCGAAATTCAGTCTGGCCACATTGATCACTACTATCATCTGTGGAACGGCAGCTGTGCCGTACCAATGGCGGCCTTCTAGTGACTGATAAAGGAAGACGGTGAAGGTGCACCTGAGTGGATGATGCGAGGCCTGTACATTTGGAGGTTAGTACGATGCGACGTAGGAATGGAACACAAGAGCTATGTAAGCGTTCATTTCTCACTCAGACTCAGTAAATCTGTGGGCGGCACACAATCCGTCTTAAATCCCTTTGGTGCATGGAATTGTATCGAGGCGTCTGTGTAGGTTGCAGCTTTGCTCTCACTGCAGGGTTCTTCGTCACCATCGAACTGAAAGTGATCGAGAAAAGAACTACACATTGAACAGTTCCTCGCCTGCCGTTGACTTCCGAAAGTGGCGGTGCCCTATAACATACAAGCTCATTGCCGCCATTGGTGTGGCAAAACTTAAACTGCTATTCAAGCCACCAGATGGCACTGAATTTCGGAAGTGGTCTATTAAGAGTGCGGTAACATTTTACGCAAAAGCAAATAATTGGTGGCCTAAATGCTTTATGAACTAAAATTATATGAGTCACCATTACTACAGGATAACCTTAACAACCTTAGTGTTGATCTACCAGTAAGTGAACCGATCTTTATAAACGGAGAACTGAGACACTGTCCCATTCCCTTCACCATCTCACTGTGCGATTCCTCCCAAACTGCTTTGCACACGTTAAGCTGCTAATTGTGGCAACAGATGAGACGTTAAGCTGAAGAAAGCGGTAGGTAAAAGCAACCTAATAACCCATCTTTTCAAGGCTTGTTTACTAGAGCCGTTGGCCAACCCGTTTTGGTTCAAGAACTGAGAAAAAAACGAATGTGCACTAGTAGATACTTTCATGGTGGAATACGCCAAAACAACGAGGACGAAAACGAGGGAAGAACTAGACAGGACGCGGCGTAACTTTCAAACTGAATTGTTTATTTCGATGACAGGATTGTAAAATATAAAAGCAGGCACACTTGGCAGAGCACCAAAGATAGTGTCATAAAAAACACCTCCCCCCCCCCCCCTCACTGCTAGTGTCTTGGTTGTTCAAATAGTAGAATTCTTATCATCAGGACAAAGAGGGAGCGCTCACACAAGAATCGTCATGGTGGGACCTAATCAGGAAGGCTTCCTTCCTGATTATGTGTAATGATCCCCATGACAAAGTTTTGTCATGGGACATTACAAAACAAAAACGCAAGAGAAATCCACGAAGCCTCCTGATTAGGTCCACCATGACGATTCTTGTGTGAGCGCTCCCTCTTTGTTCCTGAAACCCCCCTACTTTTACCTCCCAGAGATCCGGCCACACGAAAACAAATACGAGAAATAGCATGCTGCACATCTGTTTTTCAATCTTCATTTCTTCCACGAACAATAAATCAGTGGGATAGACTGCCCGAAGCTGTGGTTTCGGCTTCGGATGAAAACTTTTGATTGTCTTCTAAGTCGTTGCTTACGCAAGAATGAACCATGACACGTATTGTTTTTCATTTTGCTGATGTAAGCAGCTTATACTAGATACTCGTATGTGAGCATGTATTGGTAATTTTTGCATTTCGATTTGTGTGTTTGTTGTGTTTATGTGTATGTTACCCCCCCCCCCCCCTCCCTACAATAATGCCCCCAGGGCGAAATGTAGGTAGCGAATAAATAAATAAATAAATAAAACGTGTTCCGTTCCACCCTTTCCCCAGAGAGGAATGGTACACATGAAAGTTTGCGCTAAAATTGTATTAGTGAATATTGAGGCAGACGGGTCTTCCTCAGAAATGAAGCCCGATAGCAGTCGTCTTTTTTCCTCCCATTGTCTGCGGTTTTGGACCGGGAATAGACCCTTTCCGAAATTCAGTCTGGCCACATTGATCACTACTATCATCTGTGGAACGGCAGCTGTGCCGTACCAATGGCGGCCTTCTAGTGACTGATAAAGGAAGACGGTGAAGGTGCACCTGAGTGGATGATGCGAGGCCTGTACATTTGGAGGTTAGTACGATGCGACGTAGGAATGGAACACAAGAGCTATGTAAGCGTTCATTTCTAACTCAGACTCAGTAAATCTGTGGGCGGCACACAATCCGTCTTAAATCCCTTTGGTGCATGGAATTGTATCGAGGCGTCTGTGTAGGTTGCAGCTTTGCTCTCACTGCAGGTTCTTCGTCACCATCGAACTGAAAGTGATCGAGAAAGAACTACACATTGAACAGTTCCTCGCCTGCCGTTGACTTCCGAAAGTGGCGGTGCCCTATAACATACAAGCTCATTGCCGCCATTGGTGTGGCAAAACTTAAACTGCTATTCAAGCCACCAGATGGCACTGAATTTCGGAAGGGGTCTATTAAGAGTGCGGTAACATTTTACGCAAAAGCAAATAATTGGTGGCCTAAATGCTTTATGAACTAAAATTATATGAGTCACCATTACTACAGGATAACCTTAACAACCTTAGTGTTGATCTACCAGTAAGTGAACCGATCTTTATAAACGGAGAACTGAGACACTGTCCCATTCCCTTCACCATCTCACTGTGCGATTCCTCCCAAACTGCTTTGCACACGGTAAGCTGCTAATTGTGGCAACAGGTGAGACGTTAAGCTGAAGAAAGCGGTAGTTAAAAGCAACCTAATAACCCATCTTTTCAAGGCTTGTTTACTAGAGCCGTTGGCCAACCCGTTTTGGTTCAAGAACTGAGAAAAAAACGAATGTGCACTAGTAGATACTTTCGAGTGTCGAAGTGGCAACCACTGATCAAATCGTTTACACCACGTGAGGCAGCTACGCCATTGAAGTTGAAAGTACCCCTACCATGGCGTCATCAGTCAAGCCGTTCATCAACTTTTTGGAACTATTCAATGAAGAAATATGTTGACTGTCCCACTCCTCCCGCCGTCCATTGCTCCCTCCCCTCCCCTACACATGGCTCGGACGTGACGTCATCGCATTATGCTACTGGTGCGATCCTAAACAACCAGTGACTATAGTCGCCAACAGCTTAGGAAACGCAGAGCGTAGTGAGATCCGAGCATCTCATTATCGCTTCACAGCCAATCAGATTGCGGCATTAGCCAATGAGAACGCCGAAGAACCAATCACGAAGAGCCCTGCGCTTCTTAGGTCGTCAATGTCT